>CANXYI010945248.1:0-10796 GCA_948208565.1 Hura crepitans | reverse complement strand
CCTATCTTTGACTTCACTATAGGTTTGGACCATCTATTCATCTCTCAATTAGGCCTCCTTTATCTGCTACTTGAAGTCAGATTTAATCTGCATTTTAGCCAAAATTGTATCTTTTGTTGTGTACTCCACTCTAGCATGCATCAGCTTCAGGGTAGCAATGAGTTTCCTGCTTAAAGTATATATAACTATGTTTGCCTTTCTTGAATGGTAATTGATCAAATAATCATAATCCTTGATTAACTCCATACATCGCCTTTGCTTGAGATTCAACTCCTTTTCTGTGGGTAGGTACTTTAAACTCTTATGGTTAATGTAGATGTAGCACCTTTCTCCATACAAGTAATGTCTCCACACCTTCAATGCAAATACAATGGCAGCCAATTCTAGATCATATATGGGGTAATTCTTCTTATGAGGCTTCAATTGCCTAAAGGCATATGAAATCACCTTGCCTTCTTACATCAAAACATAACCAAGTCCTTTATTTGAGGTATCACTATATATCACAAACTCTTTTCCTTGCTCAGGTTGAGCAAGAATAACAGCCTCCATCAATATTCTTTCAATCTATCAAAACTGGCTTAACATCTATCATCCCATTCAAACTTCACATCTTTTCTTTTCAGTCATGTCAGTAGAGCTACAATCATCAAGAAACCCTTCATAAACCTCCAATAATATCCTACTAATCCTAAGAAGCTTCAAATCTTTGTCACATTCCTAGGAGGACTCCATTCCAGTGGAGCTTTAACCTTACTTGAGTCCACTCTGATACCCTCAGCTGAGCCAATGTGACCTAAAAAAGCTACTTCTTCCAACCAAAAGTCACATTTACTCAATTTAGCATACAATTGCCTCTCCTTCAAGGTCTATAACACAATCCTAAGGTGT
The DNA here is from genome assembly GCA_948208565.1 of Hura crepitans. Taxonomy (NCBI): domain Eukaryota; kingdom Viridiplantae; phylum Streptophyta; class Magnoliopsida; order Malpighiales; family Euphorbiaceae; genus Hura; species Hura crepitans. The sequence goes on along the minus strand of CANXYI010945248.1, from coordinate 9,905 downwards.
TGCTCATGTTCCTCCCGAGTTCTGGAATATTCCAATATATCATCTATTAATACCATAACAAACTAATCCAAATAGGGCTTAAAGATCTGGTTCATCAAGTCTATAAAGGCTGCCAAGGCATTAATAAGCCCAAATGGCATCACTAAGAACTCATAATAGCCATATCAAGTCCTGAAAGTAGTCTTAAGGATGACACTCTCCTTAATACACAACTAGTGATATCCTAACCTCAAATCTATCTTGGAAAAGATGTTGGCACCTTGCAATTGATTAAAGAGATCATCAATTCTAGGTAACAAGTATTTATTCTTAACTATTACTTTATTCAGCTGCCTATAATTGATACACAATTGAAGTAACCCTTCTTTCTTTTTCACAAATAGTACGGGTGCTCCCCATAGCAAAACACTAGGCCTAATGAAACCTTTATCCAATAGTTCCTATAACTACACCTTCAACTCTTTCAATTCTACTGGTGCCATCCTGTATGGTGTAATGGATATAAGATTCGTGCTAGGATATATCTTAATCTTGAAATCTAACTCTCAATGTGGAGGTAACCTTAGTAACTTATTGAGGAACACATCAGGGAATTCAAACACCACTAGTATCTAATCAAGGCTAGGTGTTGTGGTACTACTATCCACTATATAAGCTAAGAATGCTTCACATCCCTTTTAAATAAGTCACCTAGCTGTAATGGTTGAGATGATATTAGATAAGGAATTTCTTTTACCCACACTTGTCACCTCTTATCCATCTGACATCTGCAAACTCAACCTTTTTCTCTCACAATCAATCACTACTTTATGTTTTGATAGCCAGTCTATACCCAGTATGACACCAAAATCATGAAAGGGAAGTTTTATCAGATCTACTGGAAAAGTCTGATCTCAGATTACCAAAAGATAGTGTCTATAAAATGTATTCATTATCACACTCTGCCTAATCGGATTACTCACTTGAATGTCTAAATCTATAAACTTTGAGTCTAATCCCTTATATCATACTTGTGTGGTGAAAATATAGGAATATGTGAAACTAGGATCAATTAATGCTAACATAGGCACATCAAACAAAAAAATGGTACTAGCAATGACATTTGGTGCTTCAACTTCCTCCTAAACACAAATAGCATACTATCGTGCTGAAGCTTTAGCCTTTGACCTCATCCTCTAACCGGTGCTCAGCTACTGGCTCAGTCCTCTGCTAAATGCTATTACTACTAATCCCTGGGTCTATGTAGCCTCGAGTTGTCTCTGAGGACACTCCTGCTAAAAATGATCTCGGGCTCTACATACGAAGCATTCTCCTCTCTTATACTACCAACACTACTCCTAGTGTCTCCTATTACAACTCCTATATGCTGGAGGTACACTTTTGGCTGTGGATATTAGAGCACTTGAGGCCTACTGTGACGGTCGAAGCCTAAGACAAAAAGCTTGACCAAACCTCTAAGGTAGAGCTTACCTCTGAGACCGTTGTCTTGACTATCTCTAAAACTGCTAACCAAAATGGAACTCCCTCTGTCTCTTGCCCCCTCCTAGTGCTGAACTCATCTGACTAACAACAAATGGTCTCTTCCTCTAAAATAGTTCCCTCCTTTCTTGTATCTCTATATCATATGTTATAGCTACCAATTTTGAGAAATCTCTAATCTTCGTGGTGGCAATTTGCATCCTCATCTCAATGTTAAGGCCCTTTTCAAACCTTTTATACTTCTCCTCATTAGTGGGTACGAATTCCTCAACATATCTACTCAAACGGGTAAAGTCTTTCTCATATTCAGACACCAATCTCTGCCCCTATTTCAAGTATAGAAATTCCTACCTCCTCTTATCCTTATACGACTCTAGAATATATCTCTTGCAGAACTCCTTTAAAAAGTACTCCTAAGTAATCTTTGCTACTACTTTCCTCTTTTTTATTATGTCCCACTAGTGGAAAGCTTCTTCTTACAGAAGAGAAATAAAACATTTCAAACATTCCTCCTCTGTGCATTCCAGCTGCTCTAATAATCTCATAATCCGCTCCAACCAATACTTTACCCTCGCAGCATCATCCTCCCTTACACCTAAGAAATCCACTACTCCCATCTTTTTCACCCTTTCTAAGTAAGTTTTTTGTAATGCTGGGGGAACTAATAGAGGTGTTATAGGAGCTAGAGCTAGTGGTGGAGCAGTAGTGTGTCTCAGCAACTCTATAATTTGCTATAATAATGCTAGTGAGGCCAAAGCCTAAAGTTATAGCTAGTGAGCAGCATCACTCGGCTCTAGTGTTGCTACACTCACCTTTGGGCCATGGATGGTGTTAGGAGCATGGCTAGCCACCTCTTTACCCCATTTTAGTGGGGTCCGTTCACTCATTATGTATCATTATATAGAAAATAACTTATTAGCTTCATATAGTGTAGCTTGGACCCAAATACAAATAGTAGACCTATGCATGCATGTATAGTATACCTATGAATGCCTAAACCCACTCTGATACCACTAAATGTAACACTCCCTGCCCATTCCCAAAGGAAACAGACAAAGCATGCTACTTCCCATAGGTCACCTATCCTTAGATTACCCCAGCGTTTATTCGTTTAACACTTATGACATATTGAACATCTTTATCCTATCATGACTGTCTAGATGTTATTACTGTATAACCTTCCAATACTGCCTATTTTAGTCTAATAAAATATCAATTTACATCTATTATTCATTTTATAGAAATTTAGGCAGCATAACGGCTACCCGGGTGAAAAACCAAAAATTTTTCCTGCACAAAAAGCACTTCTATAACATTCCAATCTCAATCCTCAACTCCTAAACCCTTCTAGTCCCCCAATATAATCATCAACACAATCACACAACAAATCACAGGGTCTCAGACCTACAGTTATATAACAACTAAGCAGGCATATATATATATAAGTCCAAAAGTTTAGGTTCACACAAGTATATATTGTTCTTTGTATAGGTATCCATACTGTACATTCACAAACTATCTCTAAACCCTAATATACATAAGTAAACTTCTAAAACATAACCAAAAGAGTACAAAAATATACCAAACAGAGACTAGCAATAGCTGCACTGCACTGATGAAACTGAATAGCTACCCTGTCTATGACTTGCGCATCGAAACACCGACATGCTAAGTATGTCCTCAGTGGTGTAGTTGACACAGTAAATACATGTCATAAATGCAAACATATATATGAGATCATATGTATACATACATAGGCATTACAATTATTTCTATGCAGGTTTATCAAACCAAGTACCATTTATGTATTATGCCTTACAGTGCATTGTTATGCACGTAACTAGTTCATATACCATTTAATTAGCTCAATTATTTAAATCCTTGCATTACTTCAATTGCCATTATTAATAGTCAAATAATATGGTCTTTATTAAGTTTAATGTTATTCAAGCCCATAACAGATAGACTACACTTTAAGACATCAGATAGTGGGATCTATCTTATGCAGTGGCCTATATTTTGAGCCTCGATAGCTATACCTACCTAGTTCAATAGCAGGGATCAGTCTGTATACCTCCTAATACCGAACTAGTAGATAGTAGGGATCAATCCATAAACCTCCCAATATCTACAAGTGGGATAGTAGGGATTAGCCTTGTAGGACCTCTCAATACCCCAAGTCAATATCTCCAATACAACATAGGTAAATAGCAAGGATCAGCCTCGTGGGACCTCTTAATATCCATATAAAGCCAATGGGTAATAGGGATCAGCCCAAGTAGACCTCACAATTCCCAGGTGTGCAGGGTTTAACCTTAGAACCTCAGCGACTACACCTGCCATCACCTTAAACCATAATGGCCCAAGAAGGACCAACTTGCCTAGCAGTTGCTAACTCCCTAGTTGATAAGTCAACCCATCTAGTGGGTGTCTAACTGATAGGCCAATACACTATTCATTATTCACTTATATAATTAATATTCACCTTTCACCTTATTTCATGTCATTAACAACACCTATATTCATTTTTCATACAATTACCCACAATTTTTCATTTTAGGTCATTAGCCGCAAAGTTACTATTCGTTTAGTCATTTTCCAATAATTATCCTATCCATATCTCTAAGCATATCCATCACAAATTCATCATGGTTACAACCATTGTATCCCATAATCATCATCACTCTATTCATCATTGTCCTACTATTACTTGTACACATGTGATTACCATTTCACATATCATGACTTATGTCAACATTACACATCCATTTAGGCTACCATTTCACAAGCTACCATTCCATACAACTCATAAATTGTATTTACATTATTAGCATGAATTTTTGCATCTCATTTCTATGTCAATGCCATGCCTAACATGTCATATATATGAATAAACATACCATGCCATATATGCACACCATTTGGCCACACCTAGCACACATATCCATACTTCGTTTCTATCACCCAATTCATGCATACAATGTTATTTTCATGCCATTAACACAAATGACACCATTCATTTACATCAATTCCATGCCTAACCCTAAGTTACACCATTTTTATATAGATATTTACATACCAAATCATGCAAAACTACATGGCATGAATCCATTAAGTCAAGTCCATATACCTAGGTTATGACAACACCCCTTTCTCCACCAGTTGAAGGCCTTTGTGGTGTTCTTCTTCAACGCCTTCTCTTTGCCCTAAACATAAAGGATTTTATCTTAGAAAAATTCTCAAAAATTTTATACAACTCTAAATTGAAATCTAAAACCATAGAATTTCTTAGAATAAGTTAAGCTACGTAACACAAAAATAAAAAAATGGAATAAAAACACTTACACCTAAAATTAGCACTATTCACCAAGTCTCAAATTCTCTTTTTCTAGCCTCTTTTTCTAATTTCTGTTAGTGGAATTAGCTTCAAGAGACTTTAGAGGTCAAGAAAGATGTAAAACTTAGGAGATTTAGTGGTGCGAGGAGGGAGAATTGAAAAAAAATAGAGGGGAGAGAAAAGGTAAATGGCATTAGCTTGGGAGGTTTTTAGGAGGAAGAAGGTGGCTTTGGCACATATGGCACTCCCACATGTGCACCCCCTTTAATATGAGTGGGGTGGATGGCTTATATCATGCCACGTGGTAATCTAATGGTCCGTGTTCTCTCAATTTTCTTTTAAAATTCAAAAATTCATAGAAATTTCTCTAGACCTCTAAAAATACTCATTTTAGTTTTAGAAATCCTCAATTTGTGCCATTAAGAGACTCGTAAAATTTCAAATCAAATTTCCATTGGCAGCTATAGTTACTATTCACCAGCTAAGATAAAATATTCAAAATAAATATATAATGACCTCAAAAAATTAAAATTCCTTCACCACCATATAGATTAGAATTTTTTAGTTTCAGGATATGGAATTTTTGGGCCCGTCAGGGCTCATCCTTTGGCTGTTTTGGCACAATCTCATTTTATGTCACTATTCACTAATTCTTAACTCCAAATGATTTATTAGTTCTAATAAATTTTTAAATTACTTCATTTTGACCATTTTTTGGCCCATCAAAGTTTTATGACCAATACGCCCCTTTCTAGCCTTATTAAGGTGCCCTAACTCACAAGGAACACTATTCATGCCAAGGAGGTACTGTTCATGAAACTTAAACTTACAGGCATTACACATATTACAAATTTTTCCCTCTTTATATTGGTTCTAAATAAATTGCCATTTGCACTTACCACTTTTGTAACAACCCAAAAATCCCTACTCTCGTGAATAGTTCTTCTCGGGATGAATAGTGCTTTTCGAAATCCAAGTCAGACTAAGTATACCAATGGGGAGTATTAATTATGAGAGAATTTTGGGCAAAGTTTGAAGCCAATCCGAAGTAATTTAATGGTTAAAAATGCTAAAGAAGATTTTACGTTAGTGTCCTATGAATAGTGCTGTAGGCAAAGCTAAACCATAAAATAATTCAAAAGTTGCTCAAAATAATTTAAAAATATTACAACTTGATACTTAGATATTTTGTATAATCCATTAGCTTTGGAATCAGAATTTTTAGATATCAAAAAGTATTTTTATTTAATTTTTAGGAAAGAAAATATATTATTTTTTCGAGTTTCCTTCATTTTTTGAGCTCGAGGTTTTAAAGGAAATTAGAGGAGGAATTTATCTAATTTTGGGAACAGAAATGTGGGAATTCTAATATTCATAGAAGGGATAAAAAATTTTATGAAAGTTTTGGGAAAAATAATTTTTAAAATTATAAATACCCATTTCCGACCTAATCCCTCCATTTCCATCCAAATCCCCTCTCTCATTCCCTCTAAGCCGACACCTTCTTCTCCACCCCTCTCCTCTATTTCTTTCTTCTTACACTCCTACCCACCATTAAAAACTTGTTTCGAAGGGTAGAGCATCCCAAACCGAACCCATAGACACTAAGAAACTCGAATTTGGCGGAGTAATTCGGGAGGAATCATAATTTCTCTTCTGAGGTGAATAGTGCATATCCAAAAATTGAGTAATTTTCTTTTGGTTTTAATATTTTCCTAGGCTCCTCGGGTGCCCAAGAGAGTATATATAGGCTCGTTTTGATTTTTGAAGCTTTTTAGGATTTTATATGACTTTTTAAAAATCATACCTTTTTGAATTTATAGGCGAAAACTCAAACTGAGCTTCTCGAGGCAAGGAAAAAGCCTAGAAGAGTGTTGGGCATCCCAAATGACCTATCTTAGTATGTGTAATCACCTTAAATTGAAGGAAATGATATTGTTATCATTATGGCATTTAGACATAGATGAGGCAATTAATGTGATAATGTGTAATAAATGCATTTTTAGCATGAATGACATTAATGGATGATGAATACATGTAATGTGCTAGTGTAGACATTATTATGTGCATATTTATGGTGAGATTAAGTGATAAATGCATTATGTCATTTATGGCGTTTTAAGATGTTGTATGTAATTAATGTGCACATGTGTGTGTATCATTAATAGATGATAATATGTGCATTTATGTGGCATGAATAAAATGCTAATGGTGATAATAGGTGGCTGAATGGTCAATAGATGATGATATGCACCTATATGTCGCATTATAGCTTAAATAAGCCATTATGGCATGTTAATGCATATATGACCATAAATGATGGATTCGCATTAAAGGATGTTGACTTGAGCATCCATACATGTTGTATGATAATTAAAATGAGTTATGAATGTGAAATTGTGGCGTTACATAGTTAGAGGCCAAAATTTCATGGTTAGTGAGTTGCATGTGCAAATTATGACTTATGTACGTGAATGACTTGTATAGCATGTTTTATGCTTAAATGTCATTTTGAATGTGCATATGTGATGACTAGAATATGTGTGTGTGCTTAGTGATAGCCAAATTCATTATATGAGTGAATAGTGTGTATTAGGCACCTTTATGGAAATAAATGCATATATGAGTCATGAAAGATGAAAATGACTAAAATGTGAATGTGCAAAATTTAAAATTTCTATTTGCATAGGTATAGGCTATAAGAAGTAGCCGAATACCATTTTGTTTTAGGTATATATGATTTCCCTCTAATAGACACTAAAGGTAGATAAATAGCTAAATATCGATGTTATGTGTAAAATGGCATGTAATATGGAATGTGAACTGTGTTACATATTTGTGATACATTAAAGCCTAAGTTGGCTATAGTATGTATTATATGACACATGCTTCTTAGCATGAGAGTTTAGGCCTTAATTATGTGCAAAATGGTTAATGTGATTAGTTTATACAAGTTGAGACATAAACAATGTTATATGTTTAAAATTTTTAAAATAAGGTAAATCAACAAGTTTAATGATGCCTATACAATTTGACAACTTAGTTTCGATAGGTTGACTGGTCAATTAGGATTTAGTAGTTGCAATGTTTTCCTTCAGGTATGAGACCTATGGGTTAATGTTTAAGTGTCGATAGGCACAATGCCTTCAAGCCCATATTCTTAAGCACTTTTAGGTGCAAGGCCTATAGGCTAATATGTTTAAGTATCTATGGATATGAGTGCCTTTAGGTATAATGTTCTTATTCACTTTCGGCTCTGAGCACTTTCGAGTGTAATATTTTAAGCACTTTCAGGTGCGAGGCCTTCGGGCTAATGATATCCACTATCCAACCTTGGATAGTTGTCTTTTTAGTAAGGGAATAAGTTAAACATAAAATAATGGTACTTGCAACTTAAATGATGCGTTATAAGTGAGTTTTAATATTTATGAATAATGACAGGTTAAACCTAAGAATATAATATATGTAGTAAAATATGGAATTTAATACTCATAAATTGATGTATTGGTGTATATAGGGTCATGAAACCCAAACTTGAGGTAATGGCGCACATGAATGATTATGGTTCAAAATGCGTGTTATTATACTGGCTACATGTGTAATTGTGTATGTGTATACTTTTGACTGATATATGAGCACTTTATGCATATGGTTGATTTTAATTATGTTAAGGGTAATTATGTTGTGATTATAGACATAATGTGGCTTATGTGTATTTTAAAGGCAAGTACATGCATCAAAAATGCATAATTATCTAAAATTCATAATATGTGTATATGTGTGATAGTAAATGATTCACTTGACATATATTGCATAAATGCATGCTTAAATTGTTATATTTAAGTTAAAGTGATTACACCACCAAGCGAAAGCTTAGCGCATTGCTTGTTTGCAATGTGTAAGTAACAGAGCAATAGATTAGAGTCAAAGCTTTTGCCCCATATGAGAACACAAAAGCTACCCTTCTAGGGTACTTTTTGGTTTTATTTTGTAAAATGATGATGATGTAAATATAGACAGTGTTGCTCTTGTGATTCTAAAGGGATTGGGCCTAATCTGTAAAACATAGGTCAGTTTTGTAACTAAAACTGTATTTATTGTAAAAGATTTATATTTCTCACATGAATTGTGTGATAACTCTTGATGTTGCATGTGAGAATGCTATCTGAGTTGAGCCTGAGGCTCTTTATTTTTCTATGAGTTTAGAGGGTCAGAAGGACCCATTTGGAGTTGAGATATGTTGTATGTCAATATAGAAGTGTTTTTTAATGGGTTTACTATTTGGGAAAGTGTCCTAGTATAGTCATTATGCTATCGAATTTTAGACACGATGATCTCATTGGTTACCTCGTAAAGTACGCCAAATGGTTTTCAGTGTTTTTACAACTCCATAAATAAAGAAATCATTTGATTACTAAAATTTTTAATTTATTTGGGTTTTATGGGTATCCAAATTGGATATCGGCTGTGCTGGGGCTCCCTATTCGGGTTCGATGTATAGAATAGATAGAAGGCATCACAACTTTAACTTTAATCTCGATTTAATTTAACTCTTGCTTATTAATTAATCACTCTTGTTACATTTAATTAAACCCATCTAAACCAATTTTATCTATTAATTAGGAATTTAAAATTTTCAAACGCTACAACTTCATCCGTGCAACACGAGCTAAGGATGCTAAGCTATATTGAGAGGTTTGATTCTCTAGGTGTGACACCCTTATACCCAATTGATAGTAATTGAGATATAAGTGCCACATGTGACATCCTTTACCCGACCTGATTACCACATCCAAATAAGAGACATCACAAGAGTATGTAAGATAAAGTTCTATCTTGTTATCATAATGAAAACTTAATATCATGATGTATTCTAAAATCATTATGCAATAATGCAAAATGCAGAATCACATGTACATAATTAAACCTTTCCCACTTAGACAAAAATTTAACAGTATAATGGTTACACAGTACACTGTCCCAAATAACCTACAAATGTGAGTTTCCATGTTTTCCCTTCACTTTCTTTCATATTTCCATTTATTCCTTTTAATCATTTTTCCCTTAATTATTCACACCCACCGACTCT
>CANXYI010945241.1:0-11718 GCA_948208565.1 Hura crepitans | reverse complement strand
TGAGGCTTATAAATTGTTCTCTTACCTATAGATAAGATGAGTGCTCTTGCATCGCACAATGACAAAAAAGTCGAGAGTCATACTCCAACGACTGTGGCATTAGAGGCTACCAAGGTTGCATCTATTTTTGGTATTACAATGAGACATACATAGTAAGTTGCATAAGTATTGCCAATATTTCTATGGGAGATGCTATAGCTCTTGAGGTAGGCTATAGCAGTTGCACCTCCCCCATTAACATAGTTGCCTAAAGTACCTTAATCTCTTTAGAAGACCTATCTTGAGAGAGTTAAGAATATGGGAGCGAAGGATTTTAAGGGTAAAGGCATTGTAGAGCTTGGTAAGGTAGAGTACTAGTTGGATCAGATAAAGAAGATCATGAAGCAGATGAGATACACCCTAGAAGAGAGGGTTATATATGCCACATCACTTTTACAATAAGAGGCATCTAAATGGTAGGAAGATTTGATAGAGCACAAGACTAAAGACAAGCTAACATAGGACTTTTTGTGACAGAGTTCCATAAGAAATACATTATAGGGCATTACTTGGGTGAAAGAAGATAGCAATTTATGGATCTGAAGTAAAATTAGAGGTCTATTAGAGAATAGGAAAAAGTCTTTTCCATACTCAGTCGATGTACCAATGAGATGATAACTACTAGGGTTGATAAGTGTAAGAAGTTTGAGAAGGGCTTACATGTGGACATTAAGTCACAGGTGGTTCCAATAAAGATCTAAAACTTCTCAGAGTTAGTATCTATCTATTAATCTATTGAGGGGGTATAGAAGGAGAAGGGTGAGTTCTATTAGAAGAAGCAATCTCATGGTCTAAGAGCTTCTAGTGCAGCTAGGCAGACAGGGAAAAAGTATAAATGTTATCAAACTGGGGCACCACAATAGACACAGAGACAAGGTTAGTCTCATAAGATAGATCATAGGAATAAAAGTAAGGCTGGAGAGTAGTAATCTCAGGTTTCTAGTACTCTAGTGCCTACAACTAAGAGTGGCCTATTACCTTACTATTAAACTTGCCAAAAAGACATCGAGGGGAGTGTTGGAAGCAGAAGTCGGGTGTACGCTTTATATATAGGTCAACAAATCATTACCATAAAGATTTTTCAAAGCAATCTAATGTTGGATAGGGATCTGCACTTACTTCTGCAAAAGGCGAGAATAGAGATTGTGAAGATAGGGGATTGAGATCAAAATGAGCTTAGAGAGACTGACTAGAGTCTAGAGCTAACCATAGGACTTCTACTAGGTATGATATTAAAGCCAAGGAGGAGGTCGACTTGCCAGATGCCATTATTGGTACTTTTCTTCTCTTTGATTCTCCTACTTTGGCTTTGATAGATCGAATGTCTACATACTCTTATATATGCACAGCACAAGCATAAAACAGTAGTTAGCTTCAGAGTTTCTTAACTTAGAGATTGTGGTTAGCAACTCTATAGGCTTACATGTCTTAGTGAATAAGGTTTACAAAGATTTTCCTTTAATGGTGCAAGGCCACAAGTTTTTGGTTGATCTCATCAAATTGCCTTTTCATGTGCTTAACTTGATATTTACATGGATTAATTGTCTAAGTATCAAGGCATTATAGACTACAAGTAAAAGAGGTTACAGAAGAAGAGGTTATCTCTTAAAGCTGAAGATTGGACTAAGATTACAGTGATGGGTAATAGGATAAACTTTCTATCCAATGTCATTTTGGTTGTTACAATAAGACGATTGTTATGGAAAGGTTGTCATGGTTTCTTAGCTCATGTATATGATACCCATAATAGAGAACTAGATGCCAATTCTATACTAGTAGTGTCAAAGTATGTAAATGTTTCTTCTGACAAGTTTCCTAGTTTACCACCTGAATAAGAAAACGAGTTCAGTATTGAGGTTTTACCTAGCACTGCTCTAATATCAATTACTCCTTAACATATGGCTTTAGTAGAGTTGAAAGAGTTAAAACTTTAGCTATAAGAGTTACTTGATAAGCTTTTTATAAGGTTGAGCGCATCACCATAGGGAGGACCAGTGTTGTTTGTTAAGAAGAATGATGGTTTTTTTTATTATACATATATTAGAGAAAGCTAAATGAGGTAACCATCAAGAACAAGTATCATTTGACATGGATTGATAATATGTTTGATCATCTTAGAATGGCTAGAGTGTTTCCCATAATTGATATGAGATTCGGGTATTATCAACTGAGAGTTAAAGAATCTGATGTGGCGAAGACTACTTTTAGAATGAGATATGGCCACTATGAGTTCTTGATAATGTCATTTAAGCTTACCAATGCTCTAGTAGCTTTTATGGATATGATGAACTGTGAGCTCTATCCTTTTTTGGACCATTTTATGGTGGTCTTAATAGATGATATTCTTATTTCCTCTAAGAGTAAAGAGCCGCATGAGTAGCATCTGAAAACAAATCTTTATGTTTTATGAGATAAGCATCCGTGTGCTAAGCTTAACAAGTATGAGTTCTGGTCAAGTGAAATGTCTTTCCTTAGACACATAACTTTTGCAAAAGGTATACGGGTTGATCCTAGTAAGATTGAGGCAGTTATAGAGTGAAAGCCACTTAGGAGCACTACAAAGGTAAGAAGTTTCCTTGGTTTGGTAGGGTATTACAAATGGTTTGTCAAAGATTTCTCCTTGGTTGTGGCACCTATGACTCAGTTATTAAGGAAAGATGTTATGTTTGTTTGGGATGATCGATGTCAAAAGAGTTTTGATAAGCATAAATAACATTGATAGAAGCTCCGATTCTTATACAACTAGTTTTTTAGAAGAACTTCACCATCTTTAGTAATGCATCTCATAATGGGTTAGGTTGTGTTTTGATGCAAAAAGGCAAAGTTGTTACTTATGCTTTAAGACAGCTAAAACTGCATGAGAAGAACTAGCCTACTCTTGATTTAGAGCTTGCATCTATTGTGTTTGTTTTAATATTTAGAGACATCATCTCTATATAGAGAAGTGTTATGTCTACATTGATCATAAGAGCTTGAAATATCTTCCTACATAGATAGAGCTAAACTTGAGACAAAAGCAATGGATGGAATTGATCAAATATTAGAACTATATGATTGATTATCATCCTAAAAAGGCTAATGTATTCATAGATGCTCTTAACAGGAAGTTTATGGCAACCATGAGAGCCATGAATGTCTTATTATAGTTTATAGGTGATAATGCTTTATTGGTAGAGATACAAGTGAAGCCTAATTTGCTATAGCAAGTCAAGGATTGTCAAAAGGATAATCATAGATTGATGAGTATGATAAGTGTTATTAAAGAGGGGAAGCCTAATAAGTATGAGATCAAGATTGATGGTTGTTTATACTAACATGGCAAAATCTATATGCTAGATATGGAAGAGTTGAATAAGCATATTTTGCAAAAAGCTTATAGTGCTTTTTATGCTATGTATCCTAGTAGTACCAAGATATACTAGATTTTGAAGATATCTTATTGGTGGCCTAGTATGAAAAAGGATGTATCAGAGTTTGTGACTAAGTGCCTTACTTATTAGCAAGTGAAGGCAAAGCATTAAGTTCTATCTGGATTGATTCATCTTATAACAATTCAAAATGGAAATGGGATAGGTCACTATAGATTTTGTTATGGGGTTGCCTATGACAAGGAGTAGATGTGATTCTGTTTGGGTTATGGTAGATCAATTGACCATGATTACTCATTTCATACCATTAAGGATAGACTACTCCTTAGAGAAGCTTGCTAAGTTATATATTGATAAGATCATCAAATTGCATAGAGTGTCATCTTTAATCATATCGGACTAGGATCTAAGGTTTATGTTAAGGTTTTGGAAGAAACTTCACAATGTCTTATGTAGGCAATTAAGCTTTAGTACGGCATTTCATCCTAAGACTAATGGTCAATTAGAAAGAGTCATTCAGGTAACTGTTAATACATGAGCAATTTTGATGTTAAGTTATGTTTGATACTTATGTTAAGTATGGTTATCATGTGCTTAAATATGTGTTAAAGAGTTATGCTATCGAGTTTAAAGGTAGCTAGGATCACTATTTGTCATTAGTAGAATTTGCTTGCAATAATAGCCATCAAGCAAGTTTAGGTATGGCTCCATATGAGGTATTGTATGAATGGAAGTGTAAAAGTCCTTTATGCTAGAATGAGCAAAATGAAACTAAGCTTATGGGACCAGACTTAATCAATGATGTAGAGGAGAAAGTAAAGATCATCAGAGATATGTTGAAAGTAGCTTCTAATGGATAGAAGTCATATGCCGATCTAAAGAGAAAATATGTTCAGTATGTAGTAGAAGACAAAGTATTTCTCAAGGTTTTTCCCTAAAAGAAAGTTCTGCAGTTTGACAAGAAGGGCAAGTAAATTCTAAGGTTTATTGGTCTATACGAAGTGATAGAATGTATTGTGCTAGTAGCCTATATGCTAGCTTTGCCTCCTAAACTTTGGTAGATACATGACATTTTCCATGTATCTATGCTTAGAAGGTACATCCTATACATGTGCTATCGATGGAAGAAGTAGAGATTAGTCCAAATATATTTTATGAAGAAAAACCTATAAGGATCTTGGTAGGAGCAGTAAAAAAGTTATAGAATAATATAGTGCCATTAGTGAAAGTTCTTTAGAGACACCATGGCATGGAAGAAGCCACATGGGAAATAAAAGTTTAGAGGAAGGAGTAATTCCCTCAATTATTTGAACTAAGTAATTTTAAGGACAAAAATTCTTTAAAAAGGGAAGAAATATAACGCCTAAAAAATCTCGGTGTTTTGAATAGTACTTCTACATATGTGAATAGTATTTCTCAAGATCAGGTCATATTAATCTTAATAAATGGAAGTATTAATCATAACATAATTTTAGGTTAAATTTGAAGTTGAAACAAAGTCATTTAGATGGTTAAAAATGATAGTTAAGTTTTATAGTAGTGTCACATGAATAGTGACCTAGTTTTAGCTAAACCATTAAATATTCAAAATTTGCCAACAAATTTTAGGATTTATACAATCTAATATTCAAATATTCCAAATAGTCTATTTGCACTAGAATTGGAATTTTTAGAGATCGGGAAGTACTTTTATGAAAATTGGGTATAATGAAAAGTTAAGTTTTTAATTGATTTTTTAGGTTTCTTGAGTACAAGTTTGTAATGGCTATTAAGGATTAAATTATTGAATCTTAAGGCCTTTTTGGTTGTTGAGAAATTAGGAAAATAATTGTAAAAGGGGTAAAAAATGAAGAGGAATAGTGTTTTCCTCCTCTAACCCATCTTGGCCGATGCCATTATAGAAAGAGAAGGAAACCATTTTACTTCTTTCCACACAAAAATTTGCCTAATTTCTCAAGTTCAAGCCTTAAATATGAATCTCCATAACCTCTACATCTTGATTCCACCAATTTTGCAAAAAAAAAAAAATGAAAGATTAGCTCATTTTCAAGCCATAGTGAATAGTAACTTGGGTTTTCTCAAGTAAGATTTTTTGAAGTTTGATATTTTTCCCATGTTCTCTAGGTCTCTAAGAGCATGTTTGTGTTGTTGGTTTTACATTTTAGTGTCTGATTGATTTTAAAAGAACTTTTACGTATTCAATTTATTATAGACAGTTGAGGAAATTGACAAATCACGGAACAAAGGCAAAGAGAAGGTCTAAAAAGTCCTCATGCATGGGTTTTGACACTAAAAGTAACAATAATCAAAATAATTTGTGTGAAATTAATTATGCCCTAATATGTCCATATTAAAATTATGTCTAATTGATTAATTATGAGTATTAATGGAATTTGATCATGTTAATAGGTATTATTAATGTGGATTGATGCATTTAAGGTGGTCAAAACGCATGTGGATGGTGCATGGAGTGTGATGGCAAAATGGTTATAATGTGTGTATGTGTATGTATGTCCTAAATATGCATGATATAGATGTTGTATGTTAATAAATAGATGCATATAGATGTATAGACATGAGATAATATGTTTAACATGAATGAATAATGGTGATTAGTGTATGAAAGCTCAATGGTCGAATGGCATTATGACATGCATGTGAATGTAAATGCTTGATATTAGGCATATTACGGTAGAAGCATGAATAAATGAATGATGATGAGTATAAGGAATTGAGACATTATATACAATGAGACATCATGGCTTAGAATTTCTCTAGAGAAATTGTGTCATGGAAGAAGCCACATTAGAAATAAAACCTCAGATGAAGGAATAGTTCCCTTAGTTGTTTGAACTAGGTAATTTTAAGGACGAATTTTCTTTTAAGAGGGGAAGAAATATAACGTTTGAAAAATCCTAATGTGATGGATAATACTTCACAAGTTATGAATAGTGTTTCTCAATGTTAGGTCACACTAATCTTACTAAGTGGAAGTATTAATCATAACATAATTTTAGGAGAAATTTGAAGATTAAACAAAGTCATTTAGATTGTTAAAAATGACAATTAAGTTTTACGGCTGTGTCACATGAATAGTGAACTAGTTTTAGCTGAACCGTAAAGTATTAAATAATTGCCCAAAAAATTTTGGGATTTATGCAACCTAATACTCAAATATTCCAATTAGCCTAGTTACATTGGAATTGGAATTTTCGAGATAGGGAGGAATTTTTGAGATAGGGAAATATTTTTACGAAAATCGGGTACAATGAAAAGTTAAGTTTTTAATTTATTTTTCGTGATTTTTTAGCAAAAATTTTTAGAGGCTATTGAGGTTTGAATTATTAGATTTTAAGGGATTTTTAGATGTTGAGAAATTAAAAAAAAAGTATAAAAGGGGTCAAAATGGGTCAAAAGAGGAATAGTGTCATCCATGTCTAACCCATCTTAGCCAACACCATTAGAGAAAGGGAAATAAGCCATTTTATTTCCTTCCACACAAAAATTTGCTTGATTTCTCACATTAAAGCCTTGAATCTAAATCTCCATGACCTTTACATTCTTATTCCACCTCAAATTTCACAAAAAATCATAAAACTGGCTCATTTTCAAACCACGATGAATAGTAACTTAGGTTTTCTCGGGCAAGAATTTTTGAAGTTTAATATTTTTCCCAAGTTCCTTAGGTGTCCAAGAGCATGTTTGTGTTATTAGTTTTTCATTTTTAATGTCTAGTTAATTTTATACACATTTTTACATATCGAGTTAGTTTTGGACAGTTGATAAAATTGACAAATCACGGAGCAAATGTAAAGAGAAGGCCTAGACGGTCCTTGTGTGTGGGTTTTGACATTAAATGTAAGTGTAATTGAAATAAATTGTGTGAAATTATTTATGCCTTAATATGTCCATATTATGTAATTAAGTATAATTATGTTTAATTGATTAATTATGAGTATTAATGGCATTTCATCATGTTAATTGGTATTATAGATATGGATTAATGTATTTAAGGTGGTTGAAATACATGTGGATGGTGTATGGAGTGTTATGGTAAAATGGCCATAATGCATGTATGTGTTTTTATGTCTTAAATATGCATGATATAGATGTTATATGCAAATAAATGGATACATATAGATGTATAGACATGAAAAAATATGTTTAACATGAATGAATGATGATGATTAGTGTATAAAGGCTTGATGATTGAATGGCCTTACGATATGCATGTGTATGTATAGTCTTGATATTAGGCATATTGTGGAGGATACACGAACATATGAATGATGATGAATATAAGTAATTGAGATATTATATGCAATGAGAAGGAATGCAATATTTGTGCATGGAAGATGGCTTGGCTGAATAACCTATGTGCAATTATAAGTGCTTGTGTGTTCTATATAATGTGTGGATTAAATGGTGTATGGATTGAAATTGATGCTATTGATCATGTACATGCAAAATGGATGTGAGATATGAAAAATGCACAATTGTGTTTGCATATAGTGTTATGGCCAAATGGTTTAACATTGATGGCTTTAGTTTGTTGAGGTATAATATGTGGGAAAAATGTGACATATTGAGATGTTACATGATGATAAAACATTATGACAATAACTGATATGTTATGAGTACATAATGGATACATAATGTACCTTATGAAGAAAGATAATGGCATAGTGCATTTTTATTGGCTTATGCCATAATGTGGCATTTTGATGACATATAATACATGATCATGTTTTATAAGACATAATGACTTTGAAAAAAAAATCAAAAGATGACATAATTACCCAGCTTGGTCAAAATGCATGTGAATGGTGCATAGAGTGTGATGGCAAAATGGTTATAATGTGTGTATGTGTATGTACATCCCAAATATGCATGATATTGATGTTGTATGTTAATAAGTGGATGCATATAGATGTATGGACATGAGATAATATGTTTAACATGAATGAATAATGGTGTTTAGTGTATGAAGGCTTAATGGTCGAATGGCCTAATGACATACATGTGAATGTATATGCTTGATATTAGGCATATTATGGTAGAAGCATGAACAAATGAATGATGATGAGTATAAGGAATTGAGACATTATATGCAATAAGACCCAATGGCTTAGAATTTCTTTAGAGACACCATGTCATGGAAGAAGCCACATTGGAAATAAAACCTCAAACGATGGTATAGTTCCTATAATTGTTCGAACTAGATAATTTTAAGGCCAAATTTTCTTTTAAGAAGGGAAGAAATGTAACGTCTGAAAAATCCTGGTGTTATAGATAGTACTTCTCGAGATGTGAATAGTGTTTCTCAATGTCGGTCATACTAATCTTACTAAATGGAAGTATTAATCATAACTTAATTTTAGGAGAAGTTTGAAGATAAAACAAAGTCATTTAGATTGTTAAAAATGACAATTAAGTTTTACAATTATGCCACATAAATAGTGAACTAGTTTTAGCTGAATACTCAAAATATTCCAAATAGTCTAATTGCATTGGAATTGGAATTTATTGAGATAGGGAAGTATTTTTATGAAAATTGGGTATAGTGAAAAGTTAAGTTTTTAATTTATTTTTCGTGATTTTTTAGCACAATTTTTTAGAGGCTATTGAGGTTTGAATTATTGGATTTTAAGGGCTTTTTAGATGTTGAGAAATTAGGAAAAATAGTATAAAAGGGGTCAAAAGAGGAATAGTGTCTTCCTTGTCTAATCCATCTTAGCTGACGCCATTAGAGAAAGGGAAATAAGCCATTTTGCTTCCTTCCAAAAAAATTTGCTTGATTTCTCACATTGAAGCCCTAAATCTGAATCTCTATGACCTTTAAATTCTTATTCCACCTCAAATTTCATAGTAAATCATAAAACTGGCTCATTTTCAAACCACAATGAATAGTAACTTAGGTTTTCTCAAGTTAGAATTTTTGAAGTTTAATATATTTCCAATGTTCCTTAGGTGTCAAAGAGCATGTTTGTGTAATTAGTTTTTCATTTTAATGTCTGGTTGATTTTATACAAACTTTTACATATCGAGTCAATTTTGAAAAATTGATAAAATCAATAATCACACAGCAAAGGTAAATAGAAGGCCTAAACAATCCTTATGTGTGGGTTTTGACACTGAAGGTAAGTGTAATGGAAATAAATTTGTTTATGCCCTAATATGTCCATATTATGTAATTAAGTATAATTTTGTTTAATTAATTAATTATGAGTATTAATGGCATTTAATCATGTTAATTGGTATTATGCATATGGATTGATGTATTTAAGGTGGTTGAAATGCATGTGGATGATATATAGAGTGTTATGGAAAAATGGCCATAATACATGTATTTGTGTGTATATCCTAAATATAGATGTTGTATGTTAATAAATAGATGTATATAGATGTATGGATATGAGATGATATGTTTAACATGAATGAATAATGGTGATTAGTGTATGGAGGCTTGATGGTCAAATGGCCTTATGACATGCATGTGAATGTATATGCTTGGTATTAGGCATGTTATAGAAGATGCATGAACATATGAATGATTATGAGTATAAGGAATTGAGATGTTATGTCTAATGAGACACCATGATCTAGAAGTTCTCTAGAAATACCATGGCATAGAAAATGCCATATAGGAAATAGAAGCTCAGATGAAGGAGTAGTTCCCTTAATTGTCTAAACTAGGTAATTTTAAGGATGAAATTTCTTTTAATAGAGGAAGAAATGTAATGCATGAAAAATCTCGATGTTATGAATAGTACTTCTTAAGATGTGAATAGTGTTTCTTGAGGTTAGGTCACACTAATCTTACTAAATGGAAGTATTAATCATAACATAATTTTTGGTGAATTTTAAAGTTAAAACGTAGTCGTTTAAATGGTTAAAAATGACAATTAAGTTTTACAATAGTGTCACATAAATAGTGATCTAGTTTTAGTTGAATCGTAAAATGTTCCTAAAAATTTTTGTGATTAATATAACCTGATACTCAAATATTCCAAACAATTTATTTGCATTAGAATTGAAATTTTTAGAGATCAGGAAGTACTTATACAAAAATCAGGTATGATGAAAAGTTAAGTTTTTAATCGATTTTTCATGATTTTTAAGCACAAGTTTTTAGTGACTATTAAACTTTGAATTATTGGATTTTAAGGGCTTTTTATACATTAAGAAATTAGGAAAAAAATGTATAAAAGGGGTCAAAATGTGTCAAAAGAGGAATAGTGTCTTCCTCCTCTAACCTATCTTAGCCAATGCCATTGGCTTCCTTCTAAACAAAAATTTGCCCGATTTCTCACATTCAAGCCTAAAATCCAACTCTCCATAACCTCTACATCCTGATTTCACCTCAAATTTTGTAAAAAATTAAAAGATTGGCTCATTTTCAAGCTATGATAAATAGTATATTGGGTTTTCTCGGGTAAGATTTTTCAAAGTTTGATATTTTTCCCTTGTTCCCTAGGTGTCTAAAAGCACATTTGTGTTGTTAGTTTTTTTATTTTATTGTTCGATTGATTTTAAATGAATTTTTATGTATTGAGTCTATTATGGACAGTTGAGGAAAGTAACAAATCATGGAGCAAAGGCAAAAAGAAGGTCTAGACAGTCCTTGTGCATACATTTTGACACCGAAAGTAAGTATAATCGAAATAAATTATTTGAAATTATTTATGCCTTAATATGTCCATATTATGTAATTAAGTATAATTATGTTAAATTGATTACTTATGATTATTAATGCTATTTGATCATGTTAATTAGTATTATGGATATGGATTTATATATTTAAGGTGGTTGAAGTTCATGTGGATGGTGCATCAAGTGTGATGGCAAAATGGCCATAATGCTTGTATGTGTATGTACGTCCTAAATATGGATCATATGGATGTTGTATGTTAATAAATGGAGGCATATAGATGGATGGACATGAGATAATATGTTTAACATAAATGAATGATGGTGATTAGTGTATAGAGGCTTAATGGTCGAATAGCCTTCTAACATGGATGTGAATGTATATGCTTAATATTAGGCATATTATGGAAGATGCATGAACATATGAATGATGATGAGTAAAAGGAATTGAGATGTTATATACAATGAGAAAGAGCATAATATTTGTGCATGGATGATGCCTTAGCCAAATGGCCTATTTGAAATTATAAGTGTGTGTGTTCTATATATTTCATATAATGAATGGTGTATGGAATTAAATTGATGCTATTGATTATGTATATGCAAATTGGATGTGAGATGTGAAAAATGCCCAATTGTGTATGAATATGGTGTTATGGCC
>CANXYI010945116.1:0-16269 GCA_948208565.1 Hura crepitans | reverse complement strand
CTCAAGAATATGTGGCAAAAGTAAGATGCCATATGTAAATAGGATTCACGATGAGACTTTTTGGAATAAATGTGAAATTATTAGAAAAATATGTCTAAGGCTTAATTAGAAATACTTAGTTAAGCTTTAAGTTGACACAAGTCCATACTCTGAACTAGAATGGATAAAAGTTAGTGAAAGGAGTTTATTACATCATCACTATTTTTGGAAAGTTTAAGTCAAACCAAATCACATTTTTAACACTTGGATAGAGTGTATGTGTGTCTAGACATTGCTTTGGACTTGTAAATAAGTGCATAATTGATTGTGAATCAATTATTTGATAAATTGGATTAGACAACAAAAATCTCAGTTGGACTACGACTCTTGTCCACTATGTATTGCCAACATATTTCAAAAACCCATAGGGCCACATGCTGATAGGAGCAAATTGATGAGGTAAAACTACAAAGTATTTAATAATATGTAATGTCATTAAATAAGATGAAATAAAATTAGAAGGCCTATTAGGATTGGAGCCAATGATAAAAGCTTAAAACATTAATTAAGTGTTAATCAATTATTTTATGTAACTAGTGAAGAATTATGCCTTTTAATTAATTTATTAAAAAACCATATTCTATTTAGCCATTTAAATATTTAAGGGCTAAGAAATCTTACCTGAAGGTTAATAAAAAAAAGGCATAAAAACCCTTGTGACGTTGTTGATAAAAAAAGTGCCATAATAAAGAGAATAGTTCTCTACTACCGCCATAAATTAAACTTTTTTTTATCCTTCTCCTTTTTAATTTTCATAGAATGTCATTTCTTACTAGCATCTAGAAAAAAAATTCACTTGTGCACCACTTAGAAAGTTTTCATTGGATTTTCTATTGGTGTGGATACCTTGGTTGTGTTCCTTAGAGGATCAATATGGTTTTGTGATAACTTGATGAGGTTAAAAGAGTCAAATTTGAATCGCATAGAGAAATTAAGGTAAATTATTATTATGTGATTTCTATGACTTTTTGTTTTTCAATATATGATATTCCAACCTACATCAGGGTTCTATAGATGTTTAATTTCCACTATGCATGAGTCCATGGATAAATATTTCCATTAATCAATTAAAATGATTTCTGATATGATTAAGGCATTAAACTCACATTGAAATGTTTTATAGAAAATAATGATTTAATTGGATAAAAATAAGTGCTTTAAGGCCAAAGTCTCTAAGTGCTTAGAATTATTTTTGTTTAATAAAGATAAGGCATTTTTAATTAATAAATGTTTTAATCAATATATTTTGAGGACCAAAGTCTTCTCACCTAAAATTTGTGAAATTGAATAGATAAAAAGTTATAAAGGGAAAGGATTCTACAAAGATTTTATAATGAATAAAATCAATTAGGAACCAATGTTCCAATAGTGAAAATAGTTTTATTTAAATAAGAGCTAAAAATTTTAACTAATACAATGGCTTTGGAACCAAAGTCCCGTTACTCCTTAAGAATTGATTTTCATAAATAAAATAAATATTTTTAATAAATCATTTTTAGAACAATGTTTTACATATAAAATAAAATGATTTTGGGCCAATGTCCTTGATTTAATAAATTAATTTGATTTCATATATGTTGGATGTATATGATTTGTTGCTTTAAGGCATGATATTTTATTTGCTTTATTTTTAATTGCTTTTGATGTGTAAATGTGTTTTGTTTTATTTAATCACGATAATCGCATGCTCAAAGGGAATTGATAAAATTAGAACCATTGAGATGAATTAGTGGACATGAATAGAAGGGAATTCGCAAACTAGGAACACCTTTGGTTTACTTCTCAAATTAACCACATGGGTGGTGACTCACACTCACCACTCGGTTTTATGGAGGGTACTTGAGCTCCTATCCTTATTTGAATTTGGAACATGCTTTTTAATCAGAGGCTTGAGTTACCACAATCATGTTACCTCTAGTTGGCAACTCCATTGGGTAGTTCCCTTTGAGAATTTACCCTTAAAGTGCCCTATAATTAATATTGGCCAAATCCCTAGTTTTGAGGTTTATCATTTCCTAAAATTGCTTATTATGCTGAGGGCTTAGAATAAGTTAGGCATCCTTTTTTACCCTAATTGCTTTTTAAAGCATGAAGCCATTTTCACCTGATTCAGTGGACTGTTAGGAATGATAATCACCACTCCAAGCCTTGTACCTAAGGGTATATAAAATAGTGAACCCATAGGTCATTATTACTCACTATTAGGAAAACTCATTGGGAGGGACTGTGTTTGGTAAAAAATAGCCTTAAGAATGGACTATGCTCAAAATTCATCCAAAAATAGATATCAAAACCTCTTGTATGCTTATAATAAAGTGCATTATGTTGCCTACTTGAAACTATGCACCATTTGTGTTCCTATGTTCCCTATTAATGCTTGAATTATGCCCACCTATGATAGTTATGGCTAAATCATGTGTGTGGGAGAAATAAGGTTGGAAGATAACTTTTATGTGTTTTTCTATGACACATAACATACATATCATCTATACATCAATCATGAATAATTCATGAATAATCTTTTAACATGCAACATACTGACCTCTTATGGTTGATAGCCATTAGGAACCAGTTATTGCCTAGTATAAACAAGTATCTCTTTTTGACTTGCTAGTTGACAAACTTCTGTGTTGCCACTAAAAGATCACCTAACTTCTATCCCAAATCATGTCTAATTACTAAGATGCCCTTATGTCTCAAAATGAATTAGCAAATGCTTTAGATCACTTTAGATAAGGAATGTTAATAATTACTTTAACCTTTCAGATAAAAATGTTCTTGAAGTCAAAATAAGAGATCAAATCACACTAGATACTCCATTTACACACAAAGAATTCTTTAAGCCTACAATAGTTTTTAAGCATGAGGTACTATATGCCATTAATCAATGCATAGTTGATGTAGTATTTGATGCTCATTATCTTAAAAGCCATGAAATGTCTAAAGAGTGCTTGAGTAAAAAGAAGCATATCCTTACAAATACTAGTCTTAGCATTTACAATGCTAAACTAATTTCAAATGAAAGTCACCTCAATTTTTTTAGGCCTTGTCATGGCATTTCAAGAATTTTATATTTGAACAAAAGCTATAATTCACCTAGTTAAAAGTTTAAATAAGCCTACACATTGCTTTGATCTCTTATATAAATATCACTTACCCATAAGCCACCATATAGATGAATGTTAAATCCTCCAAACTACAATTCAAGACCTTGTTAGCCCATCCATCAAAAAAATTGCCATATCACAAGAAAGGTTTAAGCTTGTACATTAACCTTTCTTTTTTGTTTTTGAAAGTGTTATATACTTATGAACATATCTTAGAATTCAAAAATTTTACTTTTTTCTTTTTAATGAAATGTTCCCATCTTTATTTCTTTTCCATGATGTTTCTCCCTTAAATAACATGCATATTTATAATCATTGTATATGTGATGTTAATTCAATTATGAGTAGAATGTTTAATGTAATGCCCAAAATTCCCAATGTTTTGAATAGTGCTTCCTGGGATATGAATAGTGATTTTTTAAGGCTGGAGGCACTAATTCTATTGAATGGAATAACATAATTTTGGGTGAAATTTAAAGTTAAAACAAAGTCATTTAAGTGGTTTAAAATGACAATAAAATTTTATGGCAAGTTATAAAAATAGTGACCTAGTTTTATTTGAACTATAAAATAATTGAAAAGTTGGTCAAAAAATTTTGGAACTTATATGACCTATTACTCAAAATTTCTAATTATCTTGTTGGCACTAGAATTTGAATTTTTGGAATTCGAAAAGTAATTTTACTTAAATCAAGTAATATAAAAAGTGGGAAATTAATTCGATTTTCTCAATTTTTGAGCTCTAATTTTTAGAAAGTTGTAAGAAACAAATTAATTTAATCTTTGCATGTTAAATGAGATTAAATTAAAGTTAACAAGGAGGAGTAATAAAAGGAAAAATAGGGGAGAAAAAAATAAAATGATTTTTTAAAAACTATATAAATGGTCAATTTTTATTATTTTGGATCAACCCACCACACTTCTTTCCCCCTCTTATTGCCATCAGCTCCAAGGAGAGCTTCTCCTCTGTTTTTACCTTTAATCCATCATGATAACCTCAATTTCTTCTATGGCACCCTCTACCTAATCCATACACTAGACCCGAATGGAAGATGCACGCACGTAAAATGATATCCAGTTCCGTTATCAAAAATCACTTAAAATTTAAAACTTTTATATAAGAAAACATTTCTTATCCTAAAAATACACTAAAACATTGAAAAACTTTTTTGAACATAAATTGATGTAAATAATAGGGTCATTGTGTTGAAAACTCAATAGCATAACGGCTGTATTAGGACACTTTCCCAAATTTTTACTAGTTTAAAAACACTTTCATACATTTAAACCATACATGTTCGACTCATATGGGTCCTCGTGACCCTCTAAGTCACATCATAATCACAATGAGCCTTACGCTCTCACAATCAACATTCTCACATGCAACTGATTAATTATATCATAGCATGCAAGAAATAAGAAGTAAAATCCATGGTTAAATATTTAAAATAAAACCCTACTGCAAAATGTAGATTAGACCTAATCCCTCTGGGATCACACGAATATTCTGACTATTTAGAAATTACATTTACATAATTATTACTATTACAAAAGGAATACAAAAATACCCATGTAGGGGTTATCTTTATGTCATCTGCTTTTGGAAGCTTGGGCTCTAATTTGCTAAAAAATGCAAATATGTAATACGCTAAGCTTTCGTTTAGTGGTGTAATCACTTTAACTTGTAAAAAAGGCAAATTTATAGCATGTCATATATGTTCATAAACCATTTTAGGTTTTAAAATCACAACATGCATTTTTCCAAGATTATATAAAATACATAATGTTTTTGATTTTTGAACCATATTCATGCATATATAGTGTCTTATATGGCAACACGCATATTACAAGCATTAATAATGTATTTGATTTCACAACTACCGAGGCATTATATAAACATCAAATAAGCACCATATTATTGATATAATGTATCACATACATAAAGTCTTATTCTTTAAGCATCATTTTTGCCAAAAATCACAATTATCATGAAATAGCATCTTTTAGACCATGAGGCACCTTAAAAATCATACTATATCACAACAACTTATAAAGATATCTTACCGAACTTTTATGCTATAAAGAATATTGACATACCCGTCTTTGGTCATAAGTGACATTTTGCACCTCATAACTATCCATATTGGTATTTGAGATGTATACATATAAAATCAACATAAATAGTCATATAAGTGATAATAAACACATTTAAGCATTTAATGACCAATTTTGAGTCATTTGATCACATTATGTCCATAAGTTATATATTAATGCCATTTAACATACAAACTTAATTCATGAGATTTTAAGCCATTTTAATCATTTAACCAATGCCCATATCTATAAGACAACTAACCAAGATAGGATAAAAGAATTACTTAGGCCTAAAGGCTTTCCACATCCAAAGATGCATAACTTAGGCCCGAAGGCTTTCATACCATATAGGTAAGTAAACTTAGGCCCGAAGGCTCTCATACCAAGTAGGCACATAACTCAGGCCTGAAGGCTCTTATACACACAACACTTAATCTTAGGCCCAAAGGCTATCATATCAAGTAGGTATGTAAACTTAGGCCCGAAGGCTTTCATGCCCGTCAGCATGTAAATCAATGACCTGTACATCTTATAGCCAAAGGTATGCTAACAGCTGCTATAATCTTAGTTGACCAATCAACCTATCAAAACTAGGTTGTCTACTATATAGGCATCATTTAACATATCATTATAGGTCAATTTAACCAATTTCACATTTCATATCATTAGGTATCATTAAAGTCACCAGTGGCCTCAATGCACTGTTGCATGGCCTATACATGTACAATTAGTAAACTTAGGCCTATCAATGTCCATTATACCCATAGGATCCATTTATCAAGGTGTAATGGCATTGGGATACTCAATATCTCAATATGTCACATTGAGGCATAAATATCGATGTAAATGTTCATTCTATGGCATTTTCCATATTTAGCTTCAATTGATCATATCATGCATGTATCTCGCATACATACCTATTATATGTCAAAAAATCCAATTTAAACATATTATAACATTGCATTCACACATATACGACATTTTCGCAGGGACAAGAACATCCACATGCACCTTACTGCACCTAACAATTCTAATAGACATAGTGCTAAACATATGTATATCAAGCAAATTCATGCCATTCTAGTACCCATAACATCCATTATACAAGTTTCAAATCATAAAAATACCATATGCATGTAATTCTAAACCTAAGCACATAATATGACATTTTCAAGTTTTTACTCACAAAATGTACTTATAACTTAAACTCGACATATAAGTAATTCCATCACATGTGGTAACACCAAATCATCATATATCATGTAATTATCATGTCATAAGTCATAAATTAGTTTTATAGCATTTATTTGAATTTTTAAGAATTTATTACCATTCATTACATTTATTATAATGCATAAATGTATTAATTAAGACAAACAAAAGTGATTACACATATTGATTAAGGTCATATAGGACCCTCGAAGTCGACTCATGCCTTCTCCTTTCCTCAAGAGGTTTGGGTTGTCGTTTCACCTACGAATACAAAAGGGTACAAACTTTAATAAATAATAAAAAGTAATCTAAAAGTCAAAAAAATATTTCAAGCCTATATACATGCTCTACAACACCCTAGGAACCCATGAAAAATAAAATTCACCAAAAAAGATAACTCAAGAGAGAGAATGTTACTATTTACCTCAGTTTTCTTCTCGATTTTTCTCTTGAAATACTTTACTGTTCTGATGATTTTGGTGTCTACCGACTCATCTCAGAACACTCATCATTTTGATTGTAACCTTATGCTATGGGTCCTTTTGAGGAGAGAGAAATCACAATGAAAGTGAGAAGGAGAGAAATGGGCGAAAAAATAGAGGGAAGGAGGAGAAGAGAATTGTGTGGTGTATGTGAGGGAGGAGTGCAGAATCTCCCTTTTTATACTTTTTGAAAAATTAATTTTTCTTTGCTTCGAACAATTTTTATAACAGATACAAAGTCAGTTTTCCTCCATTCCTATCACCAAAATTCCATAAATTCAAGCCCTAAATCCTCTCAAAATCTCATGCTAAAATTTCGACAAAAACCCAAGAAGTTAATATATTTTTTGTCATAAAAATTGGGTAAAAATAGTTCCTAAACTCAAAAAATTCTAATTCCAAAGCCATTAGACTATTCCCAATATTTGAATATCCGGTTGTAATATTTTTGAGTTATTTTGAGTAGCTTTTATTTTATTTTACAATTCAACTTTGCCTACGGCACTATTCATAAGACACTACTGTAAAATCTTAATTAGTATTTTTAACCATCTGAACACCTTCAAATTGGCTTCAAACTTTGCCCAAAATTCTCTTGTAGCTAATAGTTCCCATCGATACACTTAGTGCAACTATAGTCTCTGGAAGCGCTATTTATCCTAAGAAGTACTATTCAATAGAGTAAGATTTTTGGGTCATTACATTTCTTCCGCTCTTAGAAGAGATGTCATATTTGACATACTTAGTTCAAACAATTATGGGTATTGTTGTTACATCTGAGCCTTGCTTTCCCAAGTACCCTCTTCCATACAGTGATTTTGCCATAAGACTTTCACCAATGGCACAGTCTTATTCCATAATTCCTCAACCTCTCTAGCTAAGATACTAATAGGTTCTTCTTCATATAACAAATTTGGTTTTATCTCCACTTCATCAACTGTCAAAACATGTGAAGGGTCTAATCTATATCTTTTCAGCAACAAGACATGAAACACATAATGAATTTGCTATAACTCTAGAGGTAAAGCTAGCCTATAGGCCAATGGATCCACACATTTTATGATTTCATATGTCCTAATGTACCTCAAAATCAAATTCCCTTTCTTATAGAACCTCAACACCTTTTTCCATAGAAATCAGTTCAAGAAAACTTTATTGCCAACTTCATACTCTATATCTCTTCTCTTTCAATACATATAGGATTTCTATCTATCTAAAGCAGCCTTCAGACTTTTTCTGATGATTTTCACCTTTTCTTCTACATCCTTAACAAATCTGGTCCTATAAGCTTCTGCTCACCCAATTCGCTCTAACATAAGGGAGTTCTACATCGCTCCCATATAATGCCTCATAAGGAGCCATACCTAGACTCACTTGGTAACTATTGTTGTAAGTGAATTCTGCCAATTACAAATACTTATCTCAGTTGCCCTTAAGCTTTATGGAACATGCTCGAAGCATATCCTTAAGAATCTAAATAATCCTCTCTGACTAACCATCTGTCTATAGATGAAAAGTCGTACTAAAACTGAGCCTAGTCCCCAAAGCATTCTGGAGTTTCCTCTAAAATCTCGATGTAAAATGGGGATTTCTATTTGAAATGATGGATGAAGGCACTCCATAGAGCCTAACTATCTCATTAACATATAGTTTTGCCAATCTCTCTATAAAGCAATCTTTTCTCACAATAATGAAATGAGCAGACTTGCTCAATCCATCAACCACTACCCAAATATAATCATGCTTATCTCTAGATATCAATAGCCTAATCATGAAGTCTATAGTGCTCCAATCCCATTTACATTATGCTATTGCTATGAGATACAACAAACCAGAAGGAACCTAATGCTCAGCCTTCACCTGCTGACAAGTGAGACATCTAGTCGTATAATTAGCTATATCTCTCTTTATGCCTAGCCATTAATATGCCATCTTCAAATCCTAGTGCATCTTTGTACTACTAGGATGCATCACATATGGAGCATTGTGTGCTTTTTATAGAATCTACTAGCTCAAATCCTATATCTTTAGCACACATAGGTAGTCATGATAGTACATATAAATGTCTTCCTTGATCACAATCTTGGTATGTTTTCCCTCTTGAATCATACTTATGATACTATAAAGTCTCTGATAATCTTTCTATAAATCTTTCATTGTCTGTATCAAGCTCGGCTTGACTTGCAAATTAGCTAACAAACCACTATCATCTTATAACTTTAAACGAACGTACATTGCCTTTAAAGAAGACATAAGCTTTCTACTCAAGGCATTTGCAACGTTATTAGCTTTCCCAGGATGGTAATTAATAAGGCAATCATAATCCTTAATTAACTCCATACATCTCCTTTAAGTTTAACTCCTTTTGCATCAGTAGATATTTTAGACTCTTGTGGTAAGTGAAAACATATCAATTTTCCCCATAAAGATAGTGCCTCCATATCTTTAGAGCAAACACAATGGTTGCAAGCTTTAAATCATGTGTTGGATAGTTTTTCTCATGAGGTTTTAATTGTCGAGAAGTATAGGTAGCAACCTTGCCATCCTACATGAGTACATAACCCAACCCATTCAATGAGGTATTACTGTATATGGTGAACTCTTTTCCTGACACTGGCTGAACTAAAATTAGAGCCTTTGTCAACTTACTCTTGAGCTTGTCAAAGCTCTCTTGACACTAGCTATCCCATACAAACTTCAAATATTTCCTTAAAAGATGTCTCATAAGGGCTACAACTAATGAAAACCCCTCGACAAAACTTCTATAATAGCCAGCAAACCCTAAGAAACTCCTAATCTTTATCATGTTCCCTTGTAGTTTCTAAGCCATCATTACCTAAATCTTCATAGGATCAACCTTTATACCATCTGCCAAATCTATATACCCCAAAAACACTACTTCTTCTAGTGAAAACTCGCATTTACTAAGCTTTACATTGAGTTTTTCATCCCTCAAAATCTAAAGAATTGTCTATAAATGCCTTACATAATTGTCTCTATTCTTGTAGTACACAAGAATATCATCTATGAAGACCACCACAAACTAATCTAGAAATGGCCTAAAGATTCTATTTATGAGATCCATGAATGCCACCGGTGTATTGGTTAACCTGAAAGGCATCACTAGGAACTTATAGTGACTATATCTATTCCTAGAAGCAGTCTTGTATATGTTTGCCTTTTTTACTCACAATTGGTAACACCTAAGTCTAAGATCAATTTTAGAGAACACACCTACCCCTCTAAGCTGATCAAAAAGATCATCGATCCATGGTAAAGGATACTTGTTCTTGATGGTGACTTTGTTCAACTATCTATAATCCACATAAAGTCACAAAGAACCATCCTTCTTCTTAACAAATAAAACCAATGCTCCCTTAGTGAAACACTCGGTCTAATAAAATCCTTGTCTATAAGCTCTTGCAACTAAATCTTTAGCTCTTTCCATTTTGCATGAGCTATTCTATATGGATCTATAGAGACAGGTGTTGTGCCTGGCATGACCTCAATGCCAAAACTCTAACTCCCATTCTGGTGGTAAACTAGGTAACTCATCTAGGAAAATAACCTATAACTCAACTACAATAGGAATCTGACTCACTTTTAAAGTTTCCTCTATGGTGTCAACCACATAAGCAAGATATTCTTCACAACCCTTTTATATCATCCTTCTAGCCCCTATGGCTAAGACTACATTAGCCATACAATCTGATCTTTCACCCAACATTATCACTTCTAATCCCTCACTAGCTTGTAATGTAATCCTCTTCTTCTTGCAATCCACAATGGCATGTTACTTGGATAACCATTCCATGCCTAAGATAAGGTTGAACTCATTGAATGGTAATTCAATAAGATTTATAGAGAAAACTTGTCCTTGTATTGACAATGGATAGTCTCTATATACTTTACTCACTATAACATGTTGTCCTATTGTATTGCTAACCATTATGTCAAAGCCAAGGTCATCTAACACTAACCCCCCATCTAAAACCCCTGCAGTGCAAATATAAGAATGTGTGGACCCAAGGTCTATTAGTGTAGTAAATCAAAGATATGAAATGTACCCATAATAACATCAATGGCCTCTACCTCTTCTTTAGCTCGTATGATGTACTGCCTCACCAGAGCTCTACACTCTGTCTTATCCTTTTGACTAGCCCTAGCTCTACTTCCTGAATCTCTCCTACCTTGCTTCTGTGTAGGAACATGATGCTTCATTGAGTAATCCTTTTGAAACTTATCTCTAGAGCTACAACCCTAACATGATCCCAGTATAAGCCTCCAACATACTCTTGGATGTGTCCTATGGTAAGTCTCACATACAGGTGTTATTGTACTACCTATAGTGGATCTAAGAGCATTCAAAGTCTAAGTCTATGCTTAAGTCTATGATTTAGGACCATGTCTTGATGTCTTTGATCAGTCTTACTGCTTGCCTTGATAATGACTAGACTAACCACTCTTATGCTTCTTCTCAGATGCATAGACAAAACTATGTTGCCCATGCCCATGTGTTCTCTTCTTAAAGCTATCTCACTTCTGCTTTATCTTATTCACCATCTCTATGGTGTGATAGGCCACTACCAATATTGTAAAATCTTTGATCTTCATAAGAGTGATCTATTCATGATCTCTAAGTTCAATGCCTTCTCAAACATCTTACAGTGGTCCTTTTCTATTGCAACCACTGCCTTTGCATATAGGCTTAGATGAGTAAACTCTTTTTCATATTTAGAGATCGTTTTATGCCTCTATTTGAGATCTATAAACTCCTGGTACTTCTAGTCTAGGTAATGCTTAATGACATACTTCTCCTTAAATTCATTCTAAAACAAATCCTAGGAGATATTTGCAGCTACCTTGTGCTCTAAGATCATTTCCCACCATTTCAATGCTTCTTTAGATAGCATTGAAGTGGTATATGTAGCGTACTCATCTTATGGGAATCTCAACTATGGTATAATATGGACTATTTGGTCCAACCAATATTTAGCTCTACTGGACTCAGCTAACTCTTCTCCCTTAAAGAACTCAACCCCATTCTTAATCAATCTCTTTATATATGTCCTCTAAATTGCCGGCTGTTCTTGTGACACCAGAGGTGGAACAAACTGTGCATTAGCTATAGCAGTAGCAGTGATCACAGTCACTGTAGTAGCTTACCTAATAGACTCCAGCATCATCTACAATCATGTAGGTGGACCTTGCTATCAAGGTATGACATGTCTAGCATTACTAGGGGTCACATACTCAGGTTGTGCACCCCCTTGTCCCAAAGCTAAAGGAGCTTTACTTTTTATCCCTTATTCCTTTATAGGCATAGCATAACTACTCATGTCTCGTACCTAAAGGTAAAAGAAATAGATTATGAGTCAAATTTGTAATAAATGTATTACAACTCCTAATACGCTTCTATGTAACCTATAGGTTAAAAAGAAACCCCAACCAGAGCTCTGACACCACTAAGTGTAGCACCCTTCACCTGATCTATACACCAAACCTGAACGAAAGGGGTGCACATGCAAAATGATATCCAATTCCATTTTCTAAAATCACTTAAAATTTAAAACTTTTATATAAAAAAACATTTCTTGCCTTGCAATTACACTAAAACATTGAAATCTTTTTTTGCACATAAATTGAGGGAAAACAAATGGATTCATCATGTCAAAAATCTAGCAGCATAATGGCTATATCAGGCCATTTTCTCTAATTTTTACCTACTTAAAAACACTTCTATATATTTAAACCATACATCTCTGACTCATATAGGTCTTTCTGACCTTTCAAATCACATCATAATCATAAATAAGCCTTAGGCTCTCACAATTAACATTCTTACATGTAACTCATTAATCATCACATAGCATACAAGAAATAGAAAGTAAAACCACAATTAAAATATTTAATACAAAATGCCACAAAATACAGATTAGACCCAATCCTTTCGAGATTACAAGAGCACTCTAACTACTTAGATATTGCATTTACATCATCATTACTATTATAAAAAGAATACAAAAATAGCCACATAGGGGTTATCTTTATGTCTTCTACTTTCAAAAGATTTGGCTCTAATTTGCTACCAAGCAATGCTCTAAGCCTTCGCTTAGTGGTGTAATCACTTTAACTAATAAAAAGGCAAATTTATAGCATGTCATATATGTTCATAAACCATTTCGAGTTTTAAAATCACAACATGCATTTTTCCATGATTTATATATAATACAAAATGTATTTGGTTTTAGAACCATATTTATGCTTATATAGTGTCTTATATGCCAACATGTATATTACAAGCATAAAGAATGCATTAGATTTCACAACTATTGAAGCATCATATAAACATTAAATAACCATCATATTATTGACATAATGCATCACATAGATGAAGTCTTATTCTTTAAGCATCATTTATGCCAAAAATCACAATCATGAAGAAATAGCCACTTTTGGACCATAAGGCATCATGAAAATCATACTACATCACAATAGCTTATAAAGCATCTTACCAAACTCATATACCGCAAAGAATATTGACATACCTATCTTAGGTCATAAGTGCCATT
This sequence comes from Hura crepitans, assembly GCA_948208565.1. Classification (NCBI taxonomy): domain Eukaryota; kingdom Viridiplantae; phylum Streptophyta; class Magnoliopsida; order Malpighiales; family Euphorbiaceae; genus Hura; species Hura crepitans. The sequence continues at coordinate 2,763 of CANXYI010945116.1, read as the reverse complement.
ATGCACCTTATAACTATCTATATTAGTATTTGAGATGTATACACATATAATCACCATAAATAGTCATGCAAGTGATAATAAACACATTTAAGCATCTCATGACAAATTTTGAGTCATTTGATCACATTATGTCAATAGGACACATATTAATGCCATTTAACATACAAACTTAATTAATGCGATTTTAAGCCATTTTAATCATTTAACTGAAGCCTATATACATAAGACAACTTACTAAGACATGGATAATGGAATTAATTAGGCCCAAAGGCTCTCATACCATATAGGTAAGTAAACTTAGGCTTGAAGGCTCTCATGCACATATCAAGTAAATCTTAGGCCCTAAGGCTCTCATACCAAGTAGGTATGTAAACTTAATCCCAAAAGCTCTCATGCCCATTGATACATAAATTAAGAACCCATAGATCTCATATCGAAAGTTATGTTAGTAGCTGCTACAATCCTAGTTAACTGATTAACCTATCTAAACTAGGTTTTCTAACTATATAGGCATCATTAAATATTTCATTATAGATCAATTTAACTAATTTCACATTTCATATCATTATGTATCACTAAAGTCACCATTAGCCTCAATACACCGTTGTATGGCCTATACATGTACAATTAGCCAACTTAGGCCTATTGACATCTATTACACCCATAGGATCCATTTCTTGAGGTGTAATGGCATCGAGATCTCAACATCTTAATATGTCACATAAAGACACAAATATCGATGCAAATGTTCATTCCATGGCATTTTTCATACTTACCTTTAATTCATCATATCATGACTCATCATGCAAGTATCTCACATACATACCCATTATATGTCAAAAATCCAATCTAAGCATATTAGCACATTGCATTCATGCATAAACAACATTTCCATAGTGACAAGAACATCCACACGCACCTTAGCGAGCTTAATGGTTCAAATAGGCATAATGCCACACATATGTATATCAAGCACATTCATGGCATTCTAGTACCCATAAAATCCATTATACATATTTCAAATTATAAAAATATCATACGCATGCAATTCTAAACATAAGCACGCAATATGACATTTTCGAGTTTTTACTCACAAAACGTAGTTATAGCTTAAATTTGACAAACATATAATTCCATCACATGTAGTCACACCAAATCATCATATATCATGTAATTATCATGTCATAAGTCATAAATTATTTATATAGCATTTATTAGAATTTTTAAGAATTTATTACCATTTATTACATTTATGACACAATTTACCTAATGAATAAATAGATTAATTAAGAAAAACCAAAGTGATTGCACATACCGATTAAAATCGTATAGGACCCCCAAGTCAGCTCACGCCTTCTCTTTACATCGGGTGATTTAAGTTGTCATTTCGCCTTTGAATACAAAAGGGTACAAACTTCACTAAATAATATAAAATAATCTAGAAGTTGAAAAAATATTTTGAGCCTAGATACATGCTCTACAACACCCTACGAACTTGTGGAAAATAAAATTTACTGAAAAAGAAAACTCGAGAGAGAGAAAGTTACTATTCACCTTAGTTTTCTTCTTAATTTTTCTACTAAAATACTCTACCATTCTGGGTTATTTTGGTGTCTACAGACTTGTCTCAGAATGCTCATCATTTTAAGTGTAACCTTGCACTGTGGGTCCCTCTGAGGATAGAGAAATCACAAAGAAAGTGAGAGGGAGAGAAGTGGGTGGAAAAATAGAGGCAGGGAGGAGAGGAGGATTGTTTGGTGTATGTGATGTAGGAGTGTAGAATCTCCCTTTCTATACTTTTTGAAAAATTAATTTCTCTTCAATTCAAAAAACTATTATAATTGATAGAAAAGTCAGTTTTCCTTTATTCCTATCCTAAAAATTCCATATATTCAAGCCTTAAATCCTCTCAAAATCTCATGCCCAAATTTTGACAATAACCCAAAAAATTAATATATTTTTTGTCATGAAAATTGGGTAAAAATAGTTTCCAACATCAAAAAATTTTGATTCCAAAGCCATTAGACAATTCAAAATATTTGAGTATTAGGTTGTAATATTTTTGGGTTATTTTGGGCAGTTTTTAATTTATTTGATGATTTAACTTTGCCTACATCACTATTAAAAAGACACTATCGTAAAATCTTAACTAGCATTTTTAACCATTAGAATGACTTTGGATTGGCTTCAAACTTTGCTTAAAATTCTCTTGTAATTAATACTTCCCATCGGTATGCTTAGTGCAACTTGGGTATTGGGAAGTACTATTCATCTTGGGAAGTACTATTCACAAGAGTCAGTTTTTTGAGTCATTAAATCTTCCATTTAATTCAAATATATTAGCCACTATAATTTCTAGATGCCACTTCAAGCATAAATTTCATTGAAAATTGAAAGATATTGCTTGTTTTCAATCTTGATGAATAGTGACATTTTTTGGTTCACGTAAAAATTTTCAAAGCAAAATTTTTTTCTTATGTTCCTAGGATGCTCAAGAGTTGTTATATGTGGTTGGATTAATTTTTTAATGCGTGTATGATTTATTTGAAATTTTAACAATCCAAATCTATAACCTACAAATGAGAAAATTGGCAAGTCACGGGACAAAGGGAAAGCAAAGTTGTAGATGGTCCTCAAGAGTGTATTACAACCCTTTAGCATGTCTAATTGGATTAAATTATTTCAAATTGATGAAAGCCCCTAAATTACATATATGCCTATATAAAGAATTATGTGTTAAATGCTAAGTTATGTGAAATTAAT
>CANXYI010944928.1:0-10426 GCA_948208565.1 Hura crepitans | reverse complement strand
TTCTATGGGCCTTTCACGGTGTTGCATCGAATTGGCAATGTTGCATATGAGTTACAGCTGCCACCTGACTGTAAGCTTCATAATGTGTTCCATGTTTCTCTCCTTAAGGCTTTTAAGGGGACACCTCCAGCTCTTCCACGCACTCTTCTACCTATTGAAGATGGACGTGTAGTGCCCATTCCTTCTTCTGTACTCCGCGCTAGGCTGAACCGTGGCACTTGGGAGGTTTTGATCCATTGGAGTGGTTTTGATCCCTCTGAAGCAACTTGGGAACCAATGCAGCATTTTCGTAGTGCTTATCCTGAATTTGAGCTTGAGGACAAGCTCTTTCACCAAGACGGGGGTAATGTTACGGACTCCTTTATTGGCAAGAAGTATGCCAGGCGTGGGCCAGCTGATGGCCACCAGATTTAATTCCTATTTTTTCTGTCTTTTGACTGCATTTTTAATTCCTAGATTAAAGGAGATTAAATTCCTATTTTTCTGTTTTTGATTGCAGTCTTAATTCCTAGATTAAAGGAGATTAAATTCCTATTTTTTCTGTCTTTTTAAAGGAAGTTGATTTCTGGTAGGATTCTTGTATTTATAGACTTCCTATTTTTGTAACAAAAGTCTCTATTTAAGGGAGACAAAAGAATAAAAGAGACCGTCATATTTTTCCTTAAACAAAATCAGAGATTTAGAACTCTCCCTTAACGAGTTCTGGAGGTGGTGACTCCCTTCAAGAAGTTACAATTTTTCCAGCAAAATAGGTAAATCAAGGAACAGAAACAAGGGTAAAGACCCGCTATTTCGAAGTGATTTTTCCGTTAATCGACCGGTGACCCGATCCCAAGTTGTGGGACCTAACACACGCCTGCGCTTGCAACATCAGAATCTTGTTGATCATCATCTACAGCATTGTTGTCATTCCAATTGATTCAAGTCCTCATTTGGGTGATTCAATTATGTGAGTTGATTCCAATCGTTGTTATTCGGTGGTTTGGTTGTTTTCCGTTCGTTGTTCCATTTATTTGGTGACTACTTTGGCTTGTTCAGGTGTGATCTTTTTGCACCGTTTTCAATTCAAGTTTCTAGGTAATTATTTTGTTGGCTTTATAAGGATTCTTTGTTGTGGAACTTGTAGTTTAAATGTCTAAAATCTACGTCCCTTGTTGGATAATTCATAATGTCTAACAATAACAATACCAATTTTGAGAAATTCATTATGATCCCTACTACGGATTATGCCAAATTTATCCAATATCAGGAATCATCTAAGGCATCTTCTATTCCTATCACTGCTTTTGCCGAGTCAGGTAAACCAAATATGCCTTCTTTCTCCCTCATCTAAATGGGTTATTGACTCTGGTGCAATAGACCACATAACAAGTAATTCTAGTGTCCTTTCCACATTTCAATCACATTCATCCTCATCACTTGTTGTATTAGCAAATAGTTCACAATCTTATATTCTTGGCTCTGGCATTGCTAATCTCACCCCATCTATCTCTAACCTATGTATTAAATTTACCCAAATTTTCTTTCAATTTGATTTCAGTAAGCAAACTTACCCGTGACCTTAATTTCTTCCCTAGTCATAGCATTTTTCAAGATCTTATGACAAAGTGGATTATTGATAAAGGACATGAATTAGGAGGCCTCTATGTTCTCGATACACAAGTGCCACAAGCCGTTGCTTGTTCTAGTACGTCTACACCATTCGAGGCACATTATTGATTAGGGCATCCCTCTCTATCCACTTTGAAGGAAATTTGTCCAAAGTCTTCTAGTATTTCCTCTTTAGATTGTGTGTCACGTCAGTTTGCTAAATACTATCCCCTACCATTATATCCTAGAATTAATAAATGGGCAAGTTTTCCTTTTGAAATTATTCATATTGATGTTTGGGGACCATGTTCAATTACTTCTAAACCTGGCCTTAAATATTTTGTTTCTTTTATTGATTATCACTCTCATGTACTTAGTTGTTCTTAATGAAAAATCGTTCTAAATTATTTTCACATTTTTCCGCCTTTTGTATTGAAGTAAAAACTGAGTTTAATGCCTTTGTTCATAACTTGAGGAGTGATAATGCCAAATAATATCTTTCAGAAACCTTTCAAACCCACATGATTCAAAATAGAATTCTTCACCAAACATCATCTGTTGGTACACCATCTCAAAATAGTGCAGTAGAGGAAAAAAAAAAAGACCTCAAAACAACCAGTGCCCTTTCATTCCAAATGCAAGTTCCAAAGTGTGTTTGGGCTGATGCGGTTTCCACTGCTTGCTTCCTCATTAATTGTATGCCTTCCTCTGTTCTTCATGGTGAAATTCCATATTCTCTTTCCTAATATACCTTCGTTTCCTGTGGAATCCAAAATCTTTGGTAGTATATGTTTTGTCCGAGATGTTCGTCCTCAAGTTACCAAATTAGATCCCAAGTCTCTAAATTGTGTTTTTATAAGATATTCTCACCTTCAAAAGGTATATCGTTGTTTCAGTCCTGATCTTAATCGATATCTGGAGTCCGTGTATGTAACTATTATGGAAACTAAACCTTTCTTTTCCGACTCTTCTACTTATAAAAATCAAGGGGGAGATGATTTGTTAGCGTACATAGTTACTACTTCCTTAACCCCAGATACAAGCGATTCTTCTATTCCTGCCCCTACACTGGCTAAACCTCCTACTGTGTGGACATACCTTAGAAGACAAGAAGTTCGCACAAAACAACAGGAGGATACTAAGTCGTCTTCTTTATCAACTGTTTCAAATCTAGTCCCAAATGATTTTGATAAGGATGATTCTAATCTTCCCATTGCTCTTAAGGTAAAAGACAATGTCCCAAATCCAATCCCAAATGATTTCCCATTGCTTTTGATAAAAGAGGTTATTAAAGCAACTCTCTTTAACGAGTGCCAAGGTGCACAACTCCTTCAATGAGTTGCTAGATAGGCAAGTCTAGAAATCGGAATAAGGGTAAAAACTCATTATTCATATATGATTTCCCTATAAATCGCCCGGTAACTCATCCTTGATACAAGACCATAAAAATTTGGTATCAGAGCCAGGTTTCATGGCTAGAACAGGTAGGAGTGTGTCACGTATAAACGTAGGGGTAGAATTGGGAATTAAGCAGAAAGTTGTTAGTTATCTGCTAAAAGAATAATATACAGTCAGTTAGAATATTTTTCATTCTACTTTTGTACAGCTGTAGCACATGCATTCCTGATGTCAATGCACAGCTCAACTTTTTATCCCTCTGCTTATATCATGTAACGTCCCACCTGAGGGACCATTATCAAGGAATTAATCAATTTCTCTTCTCTCTCTAAATCTCACTTTTGTCCTATTCTCCCTTCTGCTACTCTGATTCAATTAAATTCTTTTCCTAATTAATTCTGTGACCAGTTAGGATTTAATCCTAACAAATTGGTATCAAAGCCAGGTTATTCTCGGCTTGGTTTTTTTTCCTTATTTTCCACTGCATTCTTCCATGGTCAAACTCAGAAAACCCACTGAGGATTCTGCTGCTCCCATGGCTAATTTAGAGGAACAGATGAAATCATTGGGCTCCAAGGTAGAGGAACAGAGCACTTTCTTACACCAGCAAAGTGCCCAAATGGATACTCTGATGCACGAGCAACAAGTCTTGCGTGAAGAACACAAGAAAACCCAAATCTGCTATGAAGAACTCAGGTTGGAGAATCAACGTTCGGTGGCTTATCTGGCCCAGCTCATTCAGGGCAGTCACTCCAACCCACCACCTTCAAATCCTCCACCAGCCTCTGTTCCCAGTAGTAGCAATGTCACAAATGTCTCTAAAGGTAAAGAAACTCTTCAATTTAGCCTGGATTATCCTAGATTTGATAAGGGAATCCTTCCTACCCTTACTCTAGGAGAAGGTTCAAATCTATGGGGGTCAACAAGGAGCTATTCCAATAGGCTAGGGCCTAGGTATGATCTATCTTTTTTCGAAGGATCTGATGTGAAGTCTTGGTTGGGAAAATGTAGGAAATACTTCCTCATTTATGAATTTCCCACTAAAAAACAAATTGATGTAGCTAGTTTATTCTTGCAAGGGAAAGCTAAAGCATGGTTCCTTAATTGGAATAGAGATGGAAGGGATGCTACTTGGGAGGTGTTTGCGGATGCATTGGGTAAAAGATTTAAGGAGTACGGAGAAGATAATGTGGTGGAGGAGATGCAGAAAATCCGGCAAACCTCTACTGTGGAGGAATACTTAGATCGATTTGAACTCCTTAAGTTGAAAATGGAGAGATTATAACCAGCACAACTTGAATCCTTCTACATATCCAGCTTCGTTAGGGGATTAAGGGATGACATTAAGTCTGTCATAAAAATGTTCAAACCCACTGATTTTTACTCAGCCATTGAACACGCCTTGTTACAAGAGCAACACCTGGTAGCTCTTAAGGCTCAGAACCCATACCAATCTACTGCTAAACCTTGGGCAGTAGCGGCTTCCTCAAGCCCTAAACCTACCACCAATTCCACCCCATCTTACAACCCGAGTTCCAACCCCATTTTACCAAATAATTCATCTACCAAACACACTACCCAAACAATCAAAAGTTCCTTCAACCACAATTTCAAAACACCAGGCACTTGTTACAAGTGTGGAGACAAGTTTAGACCGCGTCACCAATGTGTCAACAAGAAATTAACGGTTGTTCAAGTCACTACAAATGAGGACGTAGGTGGGGAAGAATGGCATGAAGCAGCGGAAGAGGCAATGCTAGAAAATGATAACCCCGAAGAGCTCATCACCCTTTCTTTTAATGCCGTAGAAGGTGGTTCGAGTGACAACACTTTGAAGCTCAAAGGACAAATCAATGGCAAGCCTATTATGTTGTTGATCGACAATGGGAGTACCCACAGCTTTGTGGACTCCAATATTGCCAAGGAGCTCAGGCTTCCATTGTCCCAAGGTGCACCTGACACGGTAACGGTTGTTGATGGCAGAAAACTGACAGTAACTACCCAGTGTAATGGGTGTAAATGGACAATGCAAGGGATCAGATTCGAATTTGATGTACGAGTTCTAGAGTTGGGAGATTACGACATGATTTGGGAGTGAATTGGATGAAACGTCACTCTCCTGTAACATTCGACTTTTCAACCAATAAGCTTACAATACGCAAGGAGGGGAAAGCTCTAGAACTACGAGGCTTAGAAGACAAGGTTAGCCTACGAATGATGTCAGTCAAGGCCCTGAACAAGGCTATCCACAGTGGCTAGAAGGGCATCACTTCCACTTTTTTCTTGCTACAAGTCCACTCTCCGTGTGAACCAAAATCAAAACGAGCCACAGAACCTATTCCTACCACCATCCAAAACCTCCTGGAACACTACCAGATACTGTTCCAAACACCCACCACCCTTCCTCCTCAAAAGGTCCATGATCACGCCATAGCCCTTAAGCCAAATTCAAAACCTATTAATGTGCGACCCTACCAGTATTCCCACCACCAAAAGTCAGAAATTAAGAAACTGGTTCAAGAAATGCTAGCCAACCACCTCATCCAGCCTAGCACTAGCCCTTATGCATCCCTAGTGCTGCTGGTTAAGAAAAAAGATGGGTCTTAGAGGTTCTGTGTTGATTACCGTGAGCTGAACAAGCTTACTATAAAGGATAAATTTCCAATTCCCATAATTGAAGACTTTTTGGATGAGTTATCTGGGGCTGTCATCTTTACCAAGCTAGATTTACGGTCTGGGTATCACCAAATCAGCATGAAGATAGAGGATATTCATAAGATTGCTTTCAAGACTCATTCAGGGCACTTCGAGTTTGTGGTATGCCTTTTGGCTTAACAAATGCCCCTTCAACCATCCAAGCCCTTATGAATTCCATATTTCAGCCCCATCTCCGCAAATTCATCCTAGTTTTTTTTTTTTTATGACATCCTCATCTATAATGCTTCCCTTAACCAACATCTCACTCACTTGAAAACAGTTTTTGATCTTCTTAAACAACACCAACTCTAGCTTAAGCTTTCCAAGTGTGAATTTGGCAAATCTTCAGTATCCTATCTAGGACATATTATTTCTGCTCAAGGCATCTCTACTAACCTAGACAAAGTTGCAGCTACATCCTCATGGCCAGTTCCAAAAAACCTTAAAGGGTTGAGGGGTTTTCTTGGCCTCACAGGATATTACTGACGATTTATTGCTGGCTATGGTAATATTTGTAAACCCCTCACTAACTTACTTAAAAAGGATCAATTCCAATGGTCCTACATTTCCAAACCTTTCAGCCCTAGAAACCAACACCTATCGGCCTATGAAAGGGAAATGTTAGCAATCATTTTCGTTGTTACCAAATGGCGACACTACTTGGAACATTGTCCCTTCATTATCAAGACTAATCAGCAGAGTATCAAGCATCTACTTGAGCAATGGTTGCATAATTATATCCAGCAGATGGGAATTTCTAAGTTACTGGGCTTGGACTATGTCATTCAATACAAGAAGGGGGCTAACAAGAAAATGGCGGATGCACTTTCCCGAAGGTATGCTCCTGCCCTTTCCCTCACTCAACTTACAATTTCTTCTCCTACAGCTAAGTGGATTTTAGAAGTTGAGTCCTCCTATGCTGCTGACTCTACCATTCAAGACCTCATCACTACCTTGGCCATTGACCCTACTGCTGTATCCAATTATTCTTACCAGCAAGGGCCCTTAAAATGCAAAGGGAAGCTTTATATTGGTCCTTCCATCACCCTCCATTCTAAACTGATTTCAGTGTGCCATAATTCCCCTATTGGCAGCCATTCTGGAATTCGAGCCACTTTACTTAGACTTCAACAAAGTTTTTATTGGCCAAAAATGCAGCAATCGGTTACCACATGGATTTCAAACTGTGATGTGTGTTTACGGTGCAAAAATGAGTCCATAGCTACACCGGGTCTTTTGCAACCTCTACCTGTCACTACTCAAGCTTGGAAGGATGTCACAATGGATTTTATTGAGAGGCTTCCTAAATCTGAGGGGTTTGACACCATATTAGTGGTTATTGAGAGGTTTTCTAAGATGGCCCACTTCATACCCTTAGCCCATCCCTTTAATGCTGCCCAAGTGGCCCAATCATTTTTAGATAATGTGTTTAAACTACATGGCATGCCCCCACACAGTAATTTCCAATAGGGATAAAATATTTACAGGAGTTTTTTGACAAGAATTGATGAAGCAGTTGGGCACCAAACTGCTATTCAGCTCTACCTACCATCCTTAAACGGATGGACAATCAAAAAGGCTTAACAAGTATCTTGAAACCTATCTTCGCTGCATGACTTTTCGTAAACCTAGGCTTTGGCATCGATGGATCAATCTTGTAGAGTATTGGTATAATACACCCATCACTCCGCAATCAACATGACCCCATTCCAAGCCATTTACGGGGTTCCTCCATCCTTGCCTGTCCTACCGACCATTACTACTTCAACTGCAGCAGTAGCAGATTACTTACAACAAAGAGATGCCATGAATTCTTATCTCAAGGAGCAACTAGCTTAGTCTAAAAACAACATGAAATAGTACGCAAACAAGAAGAGGTCAGAACGAGAATTTGCTGTGCATGCTGGGTTTATCTAAAGCTACAACCATATAGGCAGTCTTCCATTGCCATTCGCAAGTCTCTCAAGCTCAATGCCCGGTTCTATGGACCCTTCCAAATCCTAGAAAAGATTAGTAAAGTAGCCTATAGATTACAGCTACCCCCTACATGCAAGGTCCATCCTGTTTTTCATGTATCTCTGCTTAAGAAGATGCCACCTTCTATTGCTCCTATCCAGCCTACACTTCCACCCACTTTTGAGGGGGAATTTATCATTGTTCTAGAGTAAGTCCTCAACACTCGAACCATTCTCGTAGGAGACACTCATGTCCAACAACTTCTTATCAAATGGCAACACCTACCCTCTATTGATGCCACTTGGAAAGATCTGAACTTTGTCGAGTCTCAATTTGCTGATTTTTATCATTCTTGGGGACAACAATGTGCTCAAGGGGGGGAAGGGGGGAGGGCGGGTGGCGGGCATTGTCACATATAAATGTAGGGGTAGAATTGGGAATTAAGCAGAAAGTTGTTAGTTATCTGCTAAAAGAATAGTAATCAGTCAGTCAGAATATTTTTCATTCTACTTTTGTACAGCTGTAGCACATGCATTCCTGATGTAAATGCATAGCTCAGCTTTTTATCCCTCTGCTTATATCACGTAATGTCCCACCTGGGGGACCACTATCAAGGAATTAATCAATTTCTCTTCTCTCTCTAAATCTCCCTTTTGTCCTATTCTCCCTTCTTCTTCTTCCTTCTACTTCTTCTATTCTATTTTTCTCCCTCTTCTGCTACTCTGATTCAATTAAATTCTTTTCCTAATTAATTTTGTGACCAATTAGGATTTAATCCTAATAGAGTGATGAGAGGAAAACCATAATCGAAGAAGTCACAACACAAGTGGAATCTCATAGAATCAAGACTAGCTGCTCAGTTCTAGCAATTTACTCTACAAATTCAGGAGCTCCTCTGTGAATCAAACCATGGGCAAGGGAGAGAGGTTGATATCAGCAACTGCAGCAGCAACAACCATGGCATCCCTCAGGCAAGATATTCGCACTAATCAACCAATGGGCAATATAGTGGTTCCACACTACACCAAATTGGATTTTCCAGCCTTCGATGGAACAGAGGATCCCTTAACTTGGTTACATCACTACAACAAATTCTCTACTAATGAGCGCTAATAAAGGTGACAAGGTTGGGCTAGCTGGGTTTTGTATGCTTGGTGAGGGCCAATTTTGGCTCCACCAGATTGAGCAGGAACATCCTCATATGTCATGGGCCTTGTTTAAGGACTTGTGCAACCTTCGATTTGGGCCACCTGTATGAAGTAACCACCCTTGGATGAACTAATTAACCTGAAACAGACAAGGACTGTAGAGGAATACCAGCAACAATTACAAATGTTGTTAGCTCATGCCAACACCGTGCAAACAAATCAACAAGTGGATATATTCACAGCAGTGCTCACTGAATCAATTCGGATTGAGGTAGAGATGCAATGGCCACTCGATTTAGTTCAAGCTATGAATTTAGCAAGAACTTCTAAGAGGAAACAATAGATCATGTGAAGTGGGGGAATATATCAAGACCCATGGCAAGGTGTCAAGATACCACCAGCCCCAGGAGGTCCAACGCCTACTGCTTCCAATAGTAGCAATGTTTCTTCTCCAATTGCCAAGAAGTTGACAAGAGCCGGATTGGCTGATCGGCAGACAAAGGGACCATGTTATAATTGTGATGACGTTTTTGTACCCCGACATCAATGTAAAAAATTGTTTTGGTTAGAAATAGTAGATTATAATGGTGACCTTACAATGCATGAAGAATTTGGCTAGTTTAGAAGTTGCTTATCTTTATTTATGAGCTTGAGGACAAGCTATAAATAAAGTTATGGTATTAAGATTTAGATTTAGGAAGTATTTTATTTGGGGCAGAATTCTTTGTTAGGAATTAATAAAAGTTTCTTAGTTTAAATAGGATTCTTTAGATATTAGGAATTAAATAAAACCTTCTTAGTTTAAATAGGATTTATTATTTCCCAGTTAGAAGAGAATTTTTAACCTTGTAACCTCTATTTAAGAAGCTGAATTTAATCAATGAAAGTCAGAAACTTCTAGCAGAAAAGCATCAAAAGATAAGCAACTCTCTTTAACGAGTTCCAAGGTGTGCAACTCCCATCAACGAGTTGCTTTTATCCAACAACCATAGGCAAGTCTAGAAACCAAAATAAGGGTAAAAACTCATTATTCTAATCTGATTTTCCTGTAAATTGCCAGGTGACTCGATCCTTGATGCGGGACATCAACAATCAACTTTTAAGTGATGATGGTTTTAAGCCTTTTGCTCTAGCAAAATTGAGGTGTGATAATCAAGCAACCTTTCTCATTGCTTCTAATTCTAGTGTTTTATGAACGGACTAAACACATTGAGATTGACTACCATTTTGTTCGTGAAAAAATTCAAGAAAATTTCATTTCCACTGGGCACATAAAAACGGCAATCAACTAGGAGATCTCTTCACTAAGGCTTTAAATGGGAATCGGATTGATTATATCTGTAATAAGCTGAGCATGATTAATATCTATGCTCTAGCTTTAGAGAGTTAAGGAGATTTCTATATTATAGCTGTACATTGATTTATTTCCTTGCAGGTTAGCCTCATTTAGCTCCCTAATTGATATTCTTTCCTTAACTAACCTCAGCGTAATTGTATAAATACCCTTTGATTGTATAGACTAATTAGTAAGAGATATATTTTCATTTTCTCTGTTCTTCTTGTTTCTGTTATATCATAATAAAACCATGAGAAGCTAAAGATTGGTTAGAAGTTAATGAAACCAAAACATAACCTGT
>CANXYI010944805.1:0-16845 GCA_948208565.1 Hura crepitans | reverse complement strand
GATCAAGTTCATTCGCCATTTCATATGCGTTATAGGCATGAGGCTTGGATTTGATGTCATTCCTAAGAATCTTCCAAATTGAGTGAAAGTGGGTTCATGCTTGGAAATGACATCAGGGTGAGAAAGAGGTGCCTAACTTATTCTAAGGCTCTAGCATGTGACGTAGTTTCAAAAAAAAAATATAATATTATAATCAAAACATGAAGTTTCATATTAATTTGAGGTACTTTTAGAGCATGGTCTCATGGTGTCCTTAGTGGAGTCACCACTATTCACATCTTTTTTTTCCTTTCATAGGCTGATCAAACTGAAACAACTGAGGAGTTGACTTAAACCTCACTCCTCGAGTCTCAAAAGATGAGAAGTGGATTCGAGGAATCTTAAATTGTTCCTATTTGATTAACCCAGAAAAAGTGAGTTAGGCATCATAAGGTAGGAGTTGCCACTTAGCCAAAGCCGAGAAATACCTTGTGGGGCCAAAACTAGAGCAGTTTAAAACCCTACTCTTATTTATATCTCAAGTTAATATGGAATTTCTAATTGAATTTATAATATTATCCACTTTTTTTAAGTGAGTTTAGGTGTCAAAATAAATCACATATTCATATAATAGAATAATAAGACATATTTACATAAATAAATACAATGCTTTAAATTAGAGAATTATATACATAAAATCGAATAATTGATTATTTTGAGAACTTTGGTTCTTACATGCTTATTTTTAGAAAACAAATTTTTATTATTTGTGACTTTTATTAAAGAAAAATCAAAACCCATTTTATTAGTAAAACTCCAATTAATTAGGTATTAAACAACTTAATTATTTTTTATGGCGTGTAAAAATCATTTTTCTACGTATTACAACTTACATGGAATATATAAGGAAATAATTAGATTGAAAAATAAATTACATAGCAATCACCTAAAATACATTCTAAACCAAAAATAAAATAAAATAAATTACATGAAAATCACCTAAAATACAATCGTGTATAATTGGCTTTAGGAAGAAAAGATCTCGAAAAGATGGAACCCACAGAGAAAAATCTTTTGAAATACTAAAAATTGTGTTTAAAGAATATTTTTTTTTGCCTTTTTTGGAGTTTTTTTTCTCGAGAGACTAGAGAGAAAATCTATATGGAATTTTCTATTTTACACATAAATCTAGAGACATATAAAATGGCCATTTCAGGGAATGAAACGACTATTTTGGCCTCAAAACAACCATTTTGATGTGTAAAACGGTCGTTTTAAGGATCAAAATGGCTATTTTACCTATAGGGTAGTGTGTATGGATTTTTTCTTCTTTGGTGAAGTGACGTCATTTTGTTAAGGCAAAATGACCATTCTAAACAAGTATGAAATGGCCATTTTGAGACTAAAATGGCTATTTCAGCAAGGCACAAAATGGCCATTTTCGAGCAAAATGATGCCATTTTGCCTGAAGGCCATAAATGTGTAAAAAATGCAATTTTCTTAATTTTAAAACTTTATCTTCTTTTTCAAATACTCTATACTGCAGGGGGCTGCACCTACCTTAGACACCTATTTTTCTTGTATTTCATGTCGCCCTGTGAGATTTTTCAAGCTAGGTAAAAACCATTTATTTTTAATTTTTAAAGAAAACTTTGAGATCTTTAGACTAGACATTAACCTCTTCATTCCTCAAAACTTAATCCTTTTCTTCATTATTAGGCAATCCAAACATGGGAGCCCTAAAAATCCAGTGTTTTTAAAGAGGAAAAGTTTTTTTACCTTTTATTGCACCAATAATAATCAATGTAGCAATATGGTGCAATTTGATCTCCCACTACTGTTTATTCTATGGTGGTTATTAGAGTGCTTGCTATCCATGTAAAATGGTCGCCCAGTGAGGCTTTGGGGGTGTCAATAGCTGCACTACCTTGATGCACTAGCAAGGCTGCTTCACTATCATCTCTAACCTTAACTGATGACATCCCCTTATAAGCTCTTGCTGTATTCTTAGCTCTACCTGACAATCTCAGCCCTGCTGGCCATTGCTACAATAGTGCACTTTCACTGTATTGCCATCATAAGCGGTAGCAATAGTTTGCCTCTACTTCTTTTGCATTTTCCTTTCTACCTCTTAGCCTCTTTCTTGCTACCTTAGTCTTTCTCTGGTAATTCTTATCTCAGTCACCTCCTCTCTCCCCCTGTCCTCTGAATTTTAGCTTCTAATCGAATGCTTTTGGTTACCAAATTCCCTAGCCCTCAACAAAATTGGTTATCACAACTTTTCTATTGAAAGGTTCCCCAAAATTTTCTCATTAACCCTCTATAACTAATAGTCATCCCTATATTAAGTTTGGTTATCTAAATAGTAGAAGGGTGCTTTTTAGTTTAATTATGGCATAGGAAGGAAAAGGAACAATTTTGGGATAGAAGAATTGGTAACCCCCCATTTTTTAACTTTCTTAGTTCCTATTTAACTCTATTAATTAAATCATTTCATGTAGCAATGAAATCAGCCTACCACTTAAAAATTTGAGAACTTGGTTTAGTGTATATAAATGCTAATTAGCATTCTTAGTTGGCTTCGGGTGCTATAATACTCCTCTTCCTAAAAAAAATTTCCCTTTTTAATCTCTCTTAGATTATTCAATTAAAATATCATATAGTATTTTATCCTTATAATCCACTCCTTTCTATTAAACTTATTTACATCCATTCCTAAACCCTTAATATACTCAACATGCTTTATAACATAAATTAATATAGCACATCTTGGTCTTATTTACAATTTTGAATTCTAGGCTTGCACACATCTAAAGCCTCAAGAAATTTAGGACATTACAAGTTAGTTATAATTTACTTCTACTAGAAGATTAATGAAATCATTGAGAATTTAAAAAATCTATTAGAAGGAAGTAGTAAGTGATAATACACTTCCACCTTTAAAAGTTGCATATTAATATTATTACCAAGAATCCATGATATATAAATCTATTATAAAGAAGTAGAAAATTATGATTTATTTTTATTGTAATATTGTTAACATTGTTAAGAATCCAAGAAATTCAATTTTATTATAAAGAAATAGTTAGTTATGATTTACTTCTATTACTAGATTAATAATATTATTGAGAATATAAGAAATACAAATTTAAGGAAGTAGTTAATTGTAATTTGCTTTTATTGCAAGATTAATGACATTATTAATAATTCAAAAATATATTAGAAGAAGGTACTTAGTTATGACTCCCATTTATGAAAAAAGTCTATCAATATTGATAGATCTCATGTAATTAAGAAGATG
This sequence comes from Hura crepitans, assembly GCA_948208565.1. Taxonomy (NCBI): domain Eukaryota; kingdom Viridiplantae; phylum Streptophyta; class Magnoliopsida; order Malpighiales; family Euphorbiaceae; genus Hura; species Hura crepitans. The sequence goes on along the minus strand of CANXYI010944805.1, from coordinate 13,565 downwards.
TATTTCCTTAAGATTGAGATTCTAAAAATTAACTACACTCTATTAAAATTGCTTATTTTTCTTAATCTGCAAGACAAAAAAGCATGTTTATCTTTGACACTTCACTAAATTTATATTTGATATTCTTATTTCAATAATTTAGAAGTAAATAACATGATTTACTTATGATAAATTAAGGATAAAATAAGAATACACAAGCTAACCATTTTAAAAAAAATTAAAAGAAAATGAAATATTAACAATGAAAGACTTTTTTTTTCTATGTAAAAAGAAAGAAATCTTCTAAATTTAAAAAAAAAAAATTTGATTAAAATCAAAGTCATTTTTCTAAAAAGAGATATGATAAAGAAAAATTAACATGATATAACTTAAGAACATATTAAAATAAAAACTAACTTTAGCTTCAAACTATTAAACCTCATTAAGAATTTTAAAAATTATGGGCTTTATAAAAAAACTCATGAGTGTAAAAAGCTACTAAATTGATAAATCTTCATGTGTATCATGTTATCTTTATTTGAAATTTCAAAATTAATTTCATCTTTATATGCTCCTACATATTTTTAAAAAGAATTTAAATCCATTAGAAAGCTTGTATAAAGTCAAAGGTAATAGTCTTCAGATCTTTTAGGAAACCTATAAGATTATAGAAGAAAGTCATAGGCACTTTAAATCCTTTTAGAAAATCATAAGAAGTCATAAGTAGTAGACTTTAAAACCTTTTTGGAAACTCATAAAAGTCATGACTAATAAACTTCAAATTCTTTAAGGAACTCATAAAAAGTCATAAGCAACAAATTTTAAATCTAATTTGAAAACCTATAAGATGTCACATGCAATAGTCCTCAAATCCTTCATGAAACTTGTAAGAATTCATAAGCAATAGACTTTAAATCCTTTTTGAAAACCTATAGGATGTCATGGGCAATAGACTTTAAACTTTTTTAGGAAACTCATAAGAAGTCATAAGCAATAGACTTCAAATCCTTCGAGAAACCCATAGGAAGTCATAGGTATAAACTTCAAATCCATTTTGAAAACCCTTAGGAAGTCACGAGTAGCAGACTTCAAATTTATCAGGAAACTTATAAGAAGTCATGAGCAAAAAACTTCAAATCTTTTTCAAAATAAGAAGTTAAGGGCAACTTACTTCAAAATCCCTTTATGAACTTGTAAGAAGTCATAAGTAATAAATTTCAAATCTTTTTATGAAACTTATAGGAAGTCATAGGCAATAAACTTTAAATCCTTTAGGAAACCTATAAGAAATCATGGGCAACTAACTTGAAATTATTTTCAAAAAACTCGTAGGAAGTCATGAGCAATATAATTCAAATCCTTTTTAGAATCTTGTAAGAAGTCATAAGCAATGGACTTCAAATCCTCTAGGAAATCTATAAGAAGTCAGGAATACTAGACTTCAATTTTTTTTTGTAAAGTCGTATGAAGTCATGAGCAACAAACATCAAATCCTTGAGGAAACTTAAAGTAAGTGATGAGCAATATATATCACATCAAAATAGTGGTAGTGATAGTATAGTGGTAATGGTAGTAGGTAATGAATAGTCTTTAGTTATTAATAATATGATTATTATTAATTTGAAATTATTAAATTGATTAAGTATATAAAATAATAATAATAATTAACTTAATTCCAACATTATCTATATAAAAAGAAATTTTATTGATATCTGAATTCAAAATACTATTTAGTTAAGGTGTACAACATATTACAAATTATAAAATTAATACAAAAAAGTTAATATACAAATATGAAAATGAAAAATAAAGAATTATTAGGCTTAACTACCTAGGCCTAATAGCCCCAAAGAGTCTAATCTAAGCCTAAGCCATTTTCTATAGCTTTTCTTAAAGTTTTTACATATTGCTAGAGTAGGGAACAAGGCATATATAGTAACATGCAACAAAAATGCTATATAGAGACTAAAATTTAAATTTACCAAAGATAATTTCAAATAGTCCCTTTCCCTAATTTATAAATACTGACTATTTTCCAAAAAAGTGAAAAAATAAAAAACATAAAAAAGAGAGAGGGAAAACCTTAAAAAGAAAGAGCACAGTAGAGAGAGGGAGCAAACATAGCAGAACCCATAAAATAGTAAGGAAAGAATGCAAAGTTTCAAAGAAAGATAGAAAAGAAAAAAGTGAGTGTTATAGAAAAACTCTAAAATTGAATACAAGGAAATTTAAGAGCAAAAAGGGCATAACAAAAAAATAGAAGCCTTAATCTTAGATCTAAAAATGAAATTAGTATATTACGTCAAGAATACAATAATAAGTAAATTTCTAACATAGAAAAGGAGGTTTCACCCTAGATCTTTGAAGTTATTGGCTATTAATTTATGGTTCAAAGGAGGTCAACATTGATCCATATAACCTTCATTTCCAATCTTATATTTTAGTTTGGAATTCCTCTTTGTATTTATTAAAGGAGTTAGTTTTGATACTCTTAGTGATTAAGGAAGGTAAAAAATTGATCTAGTGATTTACAAATTTGTTATGTTTAGTTTTTTCCCTCTGTCTCTTACATATCTAATTTTCCATTCAATCATTTTCTCTTTTGATTATTAGTTTATAACTAAATCTAAAATTGCCACTCAAATACACTAATAAAATTTAAAATCCCAACAAAATAGAATATGGATAACAAAATGCTTAAGAAAATATGAATAATAAATCAATTTATTTTATAGTTTATGATAGCTATAAAAGTCTAAAAAGAAACAAGCAAAAAATAAAGTTCTAGAACAAAGGACATGCAAACTTGAGATTATATCTTAATCTAATTGTAATGAAAAGTCAATCAAATCTCTAAATAAATTCAAAAAGTATACATAAAATCCCATAACCTTTTAAAAGGATTACCTTCTATTAATCAATTATGTAAACCATATAAAAAATAAACTCATATTTTAAAACTAAAATAGTTAAACAACAAGTCTTGAAAAATGTCCTTTAATTATGTTTTAAGAAATTCATGCAACCAAGAAGCATAGAAGATAATGAGCAAAAATAGACAAGTGAAATAGAACCTTAGATCATAAATAATTGAAGAACAATAAATTTAATGTGCAAAACACATAGAAATTTAGAGAATCAAATAAGTTTAGATAAGAAAACTTAGTCAAAGCTTGAACTAAAGATTCACCATTGCACTTTATCTTTTTAGATCATTAATTCTAGCTCAAATCTTTCTCTATCACTTTAATAAAAAATATACATCTAGGTAACAAAAGGAGATTTATTAACACTAAATAATACATCCAGATAAGAATTAAAATCATAATGATTACAATTTAGGTTAGTAAAAATGAATGGAACAAATTCAAATAATCAAAAGTCAAATATAAGGATATCAAAATAATGAAAATGCTAATTTGTATACAAATAGTAACCTTAAAGTTCAAATATAATAAAGAAACTATTTTTTAATCTAATAAGGACTTAACAACTTATCCTTGAAATAAATCATAGTGGACTCTTAATAATGGTCCTAATGTCAAGTGACTAAATTGTAGCAACTTTTTTAGAACATCAAAATAGTAATAAAGATTTAATAAAAAGATAAATAAAAATTTAGCTTCAATTACATAGACAGCCAAATCCTCTTTGAGCCTTAAAACAAGAACATATAGAAGAAAAAATTACAAAAATTGTAGAAAAGAATAATCTTACTTCAAGTACCAAATTAATCAATAAGTCTATCGATCCTTAAATGATAAACGTATAAGATTGTGTGTGTACGTATGTGCATATGTGTATCGATAATAATTAAGTAGATATTTTATATAATTAAAGGAAGTAAGTGGCAATGGAAATAAGTTATAAAATCAAACATGTAAGAGTTTAGATGTTGATAATATGAAATTCAAGATTTAGCCTTTGGCTTTCAATTCTCTTTATAAACAAAGGAATAGGTTTATCTTGAAAATCCCTAAATCATTTGTTTGAGTTAGTTGAAGAAAAAAGGATTTAAACAAACATGAATATTATGCCAAAAACATACATCTAGAATGAGATAAGACTTAGGTATCATTAGAAAATAAGCAAAAATGCATAATAAAATCATAAGCAATAACAAATGCCATTTAATTAAATAACAAAAATTTTAGACCTATATAAAAAATTCATAAATTACCATAAAGATATCATAACATGCAATATATAATAATAACAATAATAATAATAATAATAATAATAATAATAATAATAATAATAATAATAATAATAATAATAATAATAATAATAATAATAATAATAAGAACAAATAATTCAAACTTTAAAAATAAAGTAAGAAAACTTAACTTAAAAAATTAAGAGAAACATATATTTAGCTAGCACCTCTTAAAATAGACCAAGCACTCAAGATTTTCATTTCTACCATTCACTGCTAATGAAAAAAAATAATCAATAGTTGACAAAAGAGAGATAAAAATACATTTTTTTTATAGATAACCAAAAATTCATGGACTAACAAGGATCATATTCAAACTATTTAATTAAAAGAAATGAACTTGTAAAACATGTAGATACATATAAGAATAAGCATGCTAATTTTCTAGGACAAAGAAAAATAAAAGAAAGGTGAAAACAAAGAAGAGAGGATGAGAGAACTTAGGAATTAAGGTCTTATTAATTAGTAGTACTAAGAATAAAAAGGTTTTTTAAAAGTTCAATTAAAGTCTTATTCTTAGAAGTTCATGTGCTTAGAGTTCAAACAAAAGAAAATGTAAACAATCTAGGGATTAACAAATTATAATAACGAAATAAAAATAGAAGTTATGAAAATAAATACTCATATAGATGTTATGTCAAAATAATAGATTTAGCAACATCTTTTTCAAATTTATTACCAATAACAAAAAAAAGTTTTTTTTCTTAAATAGTAAAATAAAGTTTAGAAAAGCATATGAGATTAATGTACTTCTAAACAAATAAAAGTCATAAACCATTAAAAAATACCAATAAATTATAGTTAAAATTAAAAATTACAAAAATAAAAAAATAAATCTTGACTCTTAGTAAGTGTAAATTTGAACTTATAGTGAAATTTTAAGTTGGAACATAACAATATAAAGGATATTCAAATCTTCATATATAAATAAAAGGGTGTAGAGATATAAGGTGGTTTGATGGAGTTGCTACCTAGTTCTACACTAGGAACCTACTAATCTTTTGCCTAAAAAAGGTTTAAAATCAATATTTTATTTATGTCCTTATAACATGACTCTTTTATATTTCAATGTTTATTAATCCATTTTCATTCAAGCATGCATTAATTTAAATCAATCATAATCTTCACACATAATTAACAAGAAAATGAGTTGTAATAGCTAAAATATTCATAATAAACAATAAGATATAAAAAAAAGCTACATCCAACAAATAGGCAATTCATTACTTAGAGGATGACCTAACAATTACCCATAATTCCATAGCAATTAGCGTTACTACCTAATTTCTATCTTTAAGAGTTAACTTTTATTAAATATATTTTTAGAGACTTTGATTAAGAAAAAAATCAAAACCTATTTTATGGGAGATAATACCACTTAATTATCCAAAAAAAATATTTGATGTGACTTGATTTTAATGTGTAAAACAAATTTTTTATAATTATAAATAAAAAAATCCTTAAAATAAGTACAATCTATAACAACATGAATATAAAATAAAAATTGGTCTTGGCCCCTCATCTACTTGTCCATGCAGAGTATATAATCACCCTTCACAAGTCTATAATGACTTTTATATCTATGACTATGACCAAATCTATCACAACTCAATAAAGTGATTAAAACAACAATAAATGATCCATGTGGACCTTATAATAAGCCAAAATCATTTAATATGATTTTAGACGAACATTCACATATTAAATAAAACATGCATTCCAAAAACCATTATATTTTTATTGTCTAAAAGGTCAAAACAACCAATCATAGTATGTTCGTGCTGACCTAAAAGCCTTGCTTTAAAAGGTCTGAACAAACTTACAAGGCATATTTAGAAATAAAATTTTGATTTTTATAATTTTAAAAATCATTTAAAAATATAGAAAACCATGCATAATGTTAAACCCACTCCTATAAATTTGTGTAGGGATTACAATGAATCACCTCACATGTTTAATTATTTATTAGAGATATCAGTTAAGTAGAAACATAATTATGAAAAGACCTCAGGCTTACCTTATAATGAAACTCTAAGGAACAAGTTAATGGTTAAGGTTTTAGGAAGAAATTGATATTTTAGTATGGGCTAAGACTACTAGAGTTAATTCTATGGCAATATCTTCTTAGAATAATTCTTCATCCTTAAAATGGCTCTTTAAAAGTTTATTTATAGGCTTTTAATAGAGGGATTCCTACTTAGTAAACAAGAGTTTTGATTAGAATAGGAATAGGACCTAAAGAAGAATTCAAAGATTTTAGAAGCTTTTGGGAGGTAGGTCTTTGTAGACCATCGCTACAAATGAGGTTCATGCAAACTATAGGTTAGGAAGTCCATATGGACTATGATCCAATGGATTTAGTTCCTATGGGTTTGAGGTTTTGACATCCATATGGACTTCAAGCTATGAATTTCTTGGGACTTAGTTCAGGCTTACATGACTTGTTGCTTGGGCTTGTCACTGGCTATCATCATAGGCCCAAATCTAAGGTGCTTATATTTACCCCTTACTTTAGTGAGTTATGTGCACCATGTGTGATAAAACTTAATAAAGTAACTTAAACCATAAATTCTTACCTATTACCATGCTCTGTTTTGACTTATAAGGTTAAATCGAGACTTAGATTATGCTATAATTTTTTATTTGCTAAATGTGATAAATTGGCTTTTATAGCTAAATTATGGTATATATTAAAGTTGGAATTGTGATAAGGTTACACTACAACTTGATTAACCTCTAAGGCTAAATCATGATACATTTGACCAAAATTAAAGGCTAAACCTTGATATAATTGGCTAGAGCTAAAACATATCCTAGTTGAATTGAAAGTTTAATTATGAAATTAGGATAAGGCTGAATGATGTGATGATTAGCTTGAGATAAAGGTTGAAACTTAGAATAATTGACTAGAGCTAAATTATAACCCAGTTAACTTTAAAAGTTAGTTAGATATGATAAAGAGGCTGAATTATGTGATGATTAGGCAGATTATGGTTGGACTATTGAATAATTGGCTTGAGCTGAATTATAACTTAGTTGACCCAATTTAACTAAAATTGTATCTTCCTATTGTATTTCCTTTCCTTTATCATTTTAGAAGTAATGAGGTGATAAGCATAAACAACTTTTGTTCTATTTAAGCTTGTATGCATGGCACATAGCTTGCCTTTTAACTAATGGGTTCAATCTAACATCAAGCAAAACAACCCTTGAAATACCACTGTATATGTCATTCGATCCATAAATATATAAAATTTCCTCCCTTCAATCTATTTGAACCATTTTGCAAGCCTTTTTCTAATCAATTTAAATGATTCTAGATGTTGGTTGAACGTTAAAACCTTTTCATTCACTACCTTACTAAGCTCAATCAACTTTACTAGTATTTTGTTTTCATTGTAGCTTTTGGATCCAATCTATTACACCTATCGTATTCAGTAAGAAAGTCTTCTAAAAGCCAAAGATACTAAATAATTTTTGTTAAGTGCTGCATCTTTTTGGTTCCTTTAACTATATCAAACAGTTTTGAGACAATAACATAATTGATCTTAAAGGTTGAATTATTATCAAATTATTCTAAAATGAAGGCTGAACCTATGTATGGGATTTTTAATCTTAGAAGTTTATGCAAACTTGTTTCAAATTTTAAAACCTACGACTTTCCCCCTTTTTTTTCTTTTTTTTCTTTTCATTTTTATTTCTCCTTTATTTCCTTCTTTTCTCTCTATCACTACCTAATCTCCTCATGGCTATCAATAATGCTTTCAATTATATACCTTTAGCCATCAATGATAACCTACCTCTAGTAGAGATTAAACTCTTACCATTAGAGCTTTCACCACCCCTACCACCACCACCACCTTTGATTGATAAGGGTGCTTTTAGCAATTTTGATGATCCTTTGATGATGAGATAGCTATCTTAGAGGATTTTCTAAACTCCATTCACATAAATCAATCAAAATCCATTTCTCTAGTCAATGGATATGATTTAGTGACCCAACACCAATTTTGGCGAAGCTTGATTGACATGCTTATACAAAGGCATGCCTACATATTAGTGTTCCTTCCCTTTTCCTTTATTTTTTTCTATGTTTGCTATGCATTATTAAATTTAGATTAATAGGTCTATTTGGACCATGTAAATAGAAAAAGATATCCCATGTAGACTTTTGAGTTTTAGGAATATTAGTCCGTGTGAACTTCTAGGATTAGAAAAATTTCTAAAAGCTCATATACATTTTATCATCTTTTTTTTGTGTTATACTTTTGTTGTTTATGTAGACTTATTTAGGTTTTTATGGTATATACAGACTTTATTTATGTCCCTTGGTGGTTCGTGCAAACATATGCCTCATGTTAAGAATGATATCATCATATGTTCATCTTTCGTGACTAAACCTAATGTTTATGCATGCTGTGTGGTTCGTATAGACTTGTGTTGCTTTTCATCCTAAGTGGTGATGGTCTATGTCAACTTGTTTATTATGTTTGTATAGTCCATATAGATATAACCTTAGGAACAGTAATTATTGTGATTGTATTTTTGCCTTTTTGTGCTTTTACTTCTTCTACCTTTCTTTTTCCTTTTATGGTCTATATGGATTAGGTGAGGTAATAGTCTCTGCAGACCTATGTTACAGTGTTCCTTATCCTTAGTCCATATAAACCTCAGTAGCTTTAAAAGTAATACATGCAGACCTATTGTACTTTTTCCAATGCACAAAGCTAAAATATGAAGACACTCTTTCTAGGTTGTGTTAATGGTATATTGTGCTTTCTAAGTTAATAAAGGATAGGATCAAGCTCACTAGCTTTTAGACTTTTATTATTCACCTAGCGGGAGGAAATTTTAGGGTAGACATCTAGGCTTTGAGGGCCCTTTTAAATAAATGTACTGATATGATGCATCCTTTGATTGGGCCTACATCATTAATATTCTTAATTTAGGTTTTGCCATTCCTTTTAATGCCAACTACTGATATCATAGTTATGGGTAGATGCCATTCGAGACATGTTAGGTTTTATGCCCTCAGATTGTTTAGTAGCATCTACTGCACTGATTGTATGAGAGATAGGCTGAGTCAGCTTTAGAGGTTTAACCTAAGAATTGCCTATATACCTAGTGCTTCATTTTATATCTGATGGGTATCACCCTATTCACTAATGTGAATGACAATGTTAGTTGAAGTATACTCCTTTTCTTTTAGAAGATTGATTCCATTATAGGATTAAACTAGTTTTACTATTCCCTTGGTTGGATATACCAAGGATTAGACATGGTGATGAGGACACGTAAGAGTCACTGCTTCATTTTTTAGAGTTTTAGTAAGTATCTTGGATATTTTTACTTTTAATTTTCTTTTAGATTTCGCTAATTCTAACTTGATTACCTTATTTTTAGGTGTGGGCATATGAACTTCATCCATTGGCTTACTCATGTGAGATAGGCAAAACTCATTGATTCTTAATGCTGAATAGGTGGGTTCAACTTGTATCTAGGCTTCGAATGCCCATCCATTAGTGTATCACTACTAATCTTTAAGTTTTATAGCTCAAAGTGATGTAAATTATCCTGTAAAGTCAAATTTAAAGCATTAAATTCTTATTTTTTAGATTTAAGTTTAATGTACTTGGATTATTTCGTGCAGGTTAACATAGCTTGGTAGGGAATTACTTAGAAGGAGCTCTTTGAAGACCTCTACTATGCCAAAGAACTTTCAAATGATTAAGTGTTGCTTATTACTCTTGAGATGTACTCTTAGCACCTTGATCAGAGAGTGCTAAGCTAGTATATAGGGCTTACTTCTTGTTGCATTCCTTAGGGACCTTCTAACACCATACTATTTGAGTGGTGCATTGAGAATTTGAGGTTGTGTGTTATATGGTAGCTGGCTTTATAGGCACCACTTATTTAGAGTAGAATGAGAGTGATTATATGGCCTAAGCCTCCAAACATTTGCTGTAGTAAGTCCCATATGTTGTTAGGCCACTTAGACTAGTAAATTCATAACTTTATGACTTTTACAAGTGCGTGTGCTTTTTTTCTTAAATTGTTTTTCTCGAATAAGAGAAAAAAGGCTCTCCTTCTAGTAGTTCTCCATCTAAATTGGGGTTTATACCTACTTTCAAGGTTAAAGCTCTATTGTCAACTAGTGGCCATGGTTATTAGCATGGCTATAGCCATAAATTATTTTTTAATCTTGATCCCATACTTGAGGAGGTGATTAGTGTATTGAGTGACAGGCCTAACCTTAATTATCTATGGTATGACTTAACTACCGAGCTTAGGTCAGTTTACAGATAAAAGACAATTGACAAGTGTTCTTCAAGCCAATTGACATGACACTGGTGAGTTTTAAATAAGAGATCTATTCACTAGGATTTAATTTATTCATTTGATTTCTTACTGAGCATGTTATCTTTTGAATATTTTAGGTGGGTACCTATAGAGATGACTATCAGTGTAGTGGTAGCCTTTTGTTGGGCCATGATTGATGAGATTTGTGATCTTTTAGTAAATTTCCTACTAAGATCATCCATAGAAAATGTAGAATGCGACACTTATGTATGTATGTTATGTAATGAATGAATATGTAATGCATAATGTACATTAGTGTAATGTGTAGTCATATTATGCCAATATAATGTATAAGGCATTGTATATTAATTTCAGTGATAACATGTTGATGAAAGAAATGGCATGACAAATAATATACCTCTAAAGTTAATTTACGGTTACCCTAACCCCTAGAATCAATTAAACCCTAAATGATACCTATTATAGAATTTATGCAATTCACACACCATGCACATATTTTATTGAATACACTTGCAAAGAGGTTATTTAACATCTCGAATATGATTTTATAGCTATCCTTCAAGTTCCCTAAATTTCATAATAGATAATTAATTAGAAAAATTCATAAAAAAATCTATACATTTCTAAATTAAAAAATAGCACTAGAATCATATTTTAGGGCATCTTTAGTTACCTAGAAAAATGTTAGAACCTCAAAATAGGCTTACCCAAGTTTAGGGCTTACAAAGCCTTAAAACTTTAATATTCTTTTTTTGCCTCTAAACATCCTTTTTACGTAAAATTGACCTCAAATTTAGCTTCTAAGGATCATGTAAATTAATTTTAGTGTAAGAAGTGTGGGTTTTGGTGGAGAATTAAGGAAAAAATGAAGAATTAAAGGTGAGGAGAGAGAATCCTCAAATAGCATCAACCATAAGGGCTTAACGGAGGTGGGAGGTGATTTATGATCATGTACACATACACACACACACACACATTTGTACTATTTATATTAAGAGCATGGACGGCCATGATTTAGCCACATGGTGATTTGATAGTCCGAATTAATCTTATTTAAGTTTTAAGCTTCAAAAATGTGAAATTAATGTTAGAAGCCTTTAAAACTACTCATTTCAGTGCCAAAAATTATAGAAATCCTCAATTTAGGGACCCTTAAAATCTCAAGCTCGAATTCTAATGGGAATTAGGTTAACTATTTAATCTTGTAATCAATAAATTTCGATTAAATACTGATTGATGTCAGAAAATACCAATTCCAATAAAATTAAACTATTTTGAATTTTTAACCTTCAAGTCATTCTATTTTTAGGTCAGTCTAGGCACATATCGACCACTTTACAACTAGATGTAAACTTAAGTCACTATTTAGTAGATGTCAGCATGAAAAATTTTATTTGGTTTAATGGTTAATGCAAATAACTTCATTTTTATTATTATTTTTCCCATCATAGTTCTATAACTAATACTCCCCCTCGGCCACCTTAGTGTGACCTCGTTGCTCAAGAAATACTATTCATGCCCTAGGAAGTACTAGTCAGTAAACCAATATTTTAGGGCATTACAAGCCTCTTGAGACTTATATGGCTGCTACACTAGCCTAGGGGCATCGAGGTTCCCTAGTAGTTGCTATCTATCCCTAGTTAACTAGCCAACCTATCCAATATAGGCTATTTAATTGTAAAGGCCAATCACTATATTATTTTTATGTTTCACCGTCTTAAGTAATTTAAAGTAAGTTTTATTTATCATTTCATCAACACATGACCTTAGGGAAATAGTAAAGTTCTTCAATCAATTTATACCCATTTTGTCAACTTTCATGTATTATATGTTCATAGGTCATCATATCAATAATCACATTGTTCATCATACATAGCATCCTTATCTCTTATGCATACTAAATTTATCAAGAGCATTTCTCAAACCACAATTCTTTAGGTTTTTCTTTCTTTTTCTTGTGTTTTATCACAACATAGTTATTTCATGCATTACATATAGCAACACTTAAACTTTCCATAATAGACCATTCTGCCATAACAAGAATCTCATGGCTTAATAAATTTGTCCATTCTTCTTTGAATTATTATATGTTACTAATAAATATAAGTAAACCATTTCTATCATCAATATTTTTCTACATTTTGTCATAGACATAAACATTATCATATACATTCTACGTACACTACCATAGCCATACAAATATTACTTATATAACTAATTACAAATATAATCTTAGTTTAATGTAGTATAAACTCATTATTTAAGCATATTATGTCAATCATGCTACCTATTTTAAAATTTGGCCAACCTTAACATACAAAAGTAGCATTCCCATTCTCACATTATACTCATCTATATAATTAATAGCACACATATTTCATCATTTACATAAATTACATAACCATAATACATGTTATACACTCATACATCATTAAGATATGCATAGAATAACCGTTGAACCACCATATTTATGGCACCCCTCAGCTGATCTGATAGCCAAACTCGAATGAGAGATGACACAATAACAAACTTGACATAATCTCATTTTGTTATCTTATTTGATTTCGTATTTATCTTTTTAAAACCTTTTATTTAGTCAATGGTTATGTGGGGTCTATAAAAATACACTTAGTTAAGTTATATATGTGCACCCATACATATCTAATCCTATTCTATTTAACAAAAGTCCAATAGCATAATGACTACACCATGATATAGCAAAAAATAAAACCTACTAAAATTAACACTTCTAAATTATCTCAATCTCAATCCACAACATGGATCCTTTTAATCCTCCCAATTTATGAGAATCATTAACATCACAATTATAATAATTATATCATCTTTAACAATTATAGTAGTAGCAATAGTTTATAGTTACACACATACATGCCATATTTATATTAAGATCTCTGATATTTATTTTTCATAACTAGACTAGGCTTATCCCAACTAAATACATTCGAGTGCTAGCTATTATTATATACATCACACTAAGGGATACAAAAATATACCAAAATAATAGCTATTGAGTTGCTACACTGCTACC
>CANXYI010944642.1:0-13093 GCA_948208565.1 Hura crepitans | reverse complement strand
GAAATGTAAATGTGATTTATTATGTAATGGCCTAATTAAGTGAATTAAACTATATAGGGTATGATAAGTGAAATAAAATTATTTTTTTGATGGTGGAGTAATGCCTATAGCCAAATGGTTGGTATGAATAAATGAGACATAAACATGACTTGATGATGAACAATATGATGTTTAATCATGAAATGACTAATAAAGAGATTAATCTTGAGAAATAGGGCTAAAATAACCATTAATCATGTGTGGATGAATGGTATGTTGAATATGAAAGTGAGTGATTTTGAATGCATGATTGTATAAAAATGCACATGTAATGAAAAAGCATGATATATCATGTAATGAAATCTTATAAAGAATTATGTGAATACATGACTTTGAAGTAAGGAAGAATAATGAGATAGGAATAATTGTTTCAAGAATACATTATGTTGAATTAAGTGGAAGAAAATGAATATAAACTCCTAACGCATAAAATGCTAAATACTCATATAAAAATGGAATCATAAAATAGAGATACAGCCTATATTAGTTAGATAGCACACTAAATGGGATGACACATAAACTAAAGACTTAATAGCTACTAGGACACTAGAGTTTCCCATAATTATAATAGGTATAGATGTCGAGGTTCTAGATAAGAACCCCTACACATTTTATATTGATAAATTGCATAATGATATGGTAATATGGGTGTAATCACCATAATGGTCGATGAGGGCCACTTATGTTATCATGGGTGTAGATATAGAGGTCTAGAATGAGGATCCTTGCAAAATTTTTGAAATGGGTGTAGCTGCTGAGGTTATAAATAAGAACCCCTACACATGAATATGTTATGTTATATGAGTGTAGCTATCATGGCCTAAAATAAGGGCCTTTACACACCTTTAGGTCACACTATTCAGTTTTTTTGACATGATCTCTTGAGTATAGGCCAAATTAATAAATACTAGATTTAGATAAGAATAAGTACATAAATAGATCTAGTAAATAGATAATTTAAATTGAAAGGATAAATTGATAATACTAAATATTACATGGTAAGTAATAAAACATGAGTGGCTCAGCTTGATTCTAACATACTAGTTTGAAATTCTATTTATTAATCATTGTACATGTTTTTGGCATGTTTCTATGTAATGATACATTTACATGTTTGTACAACATATATTTTTTTTTAATTCACCACTAATTGTATACTTAGCATATCAATTTTCTAATGCAAAGGTTTTAGATAGTTCATGTGGCTTAGCCTCAGCGAAGCTATGCAGTAGCTCAATCATATAGCTTTGGGTACCTATATGTGTCTTTTGAATATTTTTTATATGATGAAATAAGTAAAAAGGCACTCATGTGTAGGTGGGGATGGATGTTACAAAATCGATGTAAACTATAAAAATTAATTATATAAGTATCCTTAATGTATTCTATTATGATGAATGTATGTGTGTATGAATGGTGTGCTTGCATGAATTAAAATATAACGCATGCATGTGTAGTTGAAATGTCTGAATTGCATGTAATAAGTGGGCAATGATGCCTTGTGATTTGAGTGAAGCTGTTGAGCTGTGGTGGATCAGAAAGAGCCTATGATGATGGATAAATAATGGAAATGTTATAGAAGTGTTTTTATTATAGGTTAAAATTTTAGCTTTGACTCTATGTAGCCGTTATGCTACCAAATTTTTGTTAAAATTAATACTATAATAAACTAATTAAAAAGGAAACCATAAAACAAATAAAGTAAAAAATGTTCATAAGAAGGGTTTTAAAAAGACAAGGTAGTAACGTGTCACCTCCTAGTCGGTCCGATATCAAAATAGTTGAGGGATGTCTCATTAGGTTGTATTAGAGCTAGTTTAGGCATTCATAAATATATATAGTTGCATAAGTGCCATAAAATTAGGATCATGTATTATGTAAGGCTATATTTCTTAGGTTGATAATTATTCCTTACATAGTAATTTGAGATGAGAGAGCACATCCTAGTTAGTGGTACTAAAGACATGGAGAGTCATACATCGATGATGGTTCATGAGCTTACCATTTCAAAGACCTCAGTGCCTAATAATGTTACACATCTAGCCTCTACATAGACATAGCCAATGCTTTTTTAGTGAATGGTAAATTTGATTAGAAAAAGCCCTAATAGTAGCTATCCCACCTTTTGCTCCGGCAGTAGTATAGTCCCCACCATCTGAATCATTGCATAACACTTATTTAGAAAGGTTAAAGAAGATAGGGGCACTAGATTTTTTTATAGCATAGAATGTTGATTCTGCTATAGCAAAGTGTTATTTAGAGAGGACTATAAAGATCCTACAATAGTTAAAATGTACATAAGCAAAGAACTTAATTGCCCTACTTCTCTATTACAAGAGGAAGCATTTTGCTGGTAAGAGATAGAAATAGAACATAAAGCAGCTAAAGATTTGACTTAGAATCTCTTTTTAAAGGAATTAGGAAGAGATACAACTTAGAAACTTACCTTGAGAAAAAGAGGCATGAGTTCCTAGATCTGTAATAGGGATGGCAATTTATATCTGTGTATGAGAAAACATTGCTCGACTGAGTAAATATGCAAATGAGATCATGCTTACAGAAAAGAAAAAATGCTAAAGGCTTGAAAAGGGTCTTAACATAGATATCTAGATACAAGTAGCTATGTCAAAGATTAAAGAATTTGCCTCCTTTATAGTTGTTGCTTACACAATGGAGGACATCATGAAAGAGAGAAGGGAGAATTTCCAAAAGAAAAGACCTTTAACCCAAAGAACAACTAGCTTAGCTCCTAAAGCTAACAAAAGATAAAAGGGTGGCCAAACCCCATAGCAAATTTAGAGACAGAGTAAAACACATAGGTCAGGGCAAGCCTCATAATCTAAACCTAGACAACCACAATAAGATACTAGTGTACTAGCTATATGCAAAACTTATGGAAAGGAAACATTAAGGAATTTATTGGTAGACTAGGCTTGGCGAATGCTTCATATGTGGATCCAAAGACTACTATTAGAGAGTTTACACAAAGAAATAGGAAAATGCTTCTTAGTTTCAAGCTTTTTTACTAGCACTTATTAAAAGTAAGAGAGAGAATAGTGGTGATAGAACTGGTACAACCCAAAAGCCTAAATCTAAAAGTCAAGCTCTAGCATGGCAATATGCGATCCAAGCTAAGGATAGATTCTAAAGATATGATAATGAGTATATTTTCTTTATTTCAATTGCTTATTTTAGCTTTAATAGACCGATGATCCATATGCTCATATATTAATACTACACAACTATGAGATAAAGGGTTGGAATTAGAATCTATGAATATAGATATCGTGGTTAGCAACCAAATTGTGATAGCTAATAAGTTATATAGAGATTATCCTATGATTGTTCAAGAACTTGTATTTCCTATAGATCTTATTGAACTCTCATTTGATGAGTTCCATAATATCCTAGGTATGAATTAGTTCTCTAAACACCTAGTGTTGGTAGGTTATGAATAGAAGACTATCACACTGAAAACATTGAATAGGAATGATGCGATAGTTGTTAGTGAAAGGAATTCCTTATCTAAATGTCATTTCAACTTTGATGGCTAGAAGGTTGATAGGAAAATGGTGTAAAGCATATTTAGCTTATATGGCTAAGAAGACTGAATTAAATATTAATCAAATACCAGTGGTATCAAAATTTCAAGATGTGTTTATAGATGAATTACTAGGGTTGTAACTAAAACGTGAGTTGGATTTTGAGACAGATGTGTATCTGGGTATAACACTTATATCAATAGTCCTTTATAGAATGGCACATATAGAATTGAAATAAATGAAGGTGCAATTGTAGGATTTGCTTAATAAAGCATCATTAGACCATGTGTCTCATGTTGGGGAGCATTGATGTTGTTCTTGAAAAAGAATAATTTTTTTACTTTGATTATGCACTTATTATAGGCAGCTAAACAAGGTGACCAACGAAAATAAATATCCATTGCCAAGGATCAATGAACTTTTTAATCAATTGGTAGGAGCTAGCATATTTTCAAAGATTGATTTGAGATCTGGGTATCATCAACTAAGAATTAAGGAATTTGATATTCCTAAAATGGCTTTTTGTACTATGTATAGGCATTATGAATCCTTAAAGAAGCCATTTGGGCTTACTAATACCCCTATAGTGTTCATGGATTTGATGAACCAAATCATTAAAACATACTGCGATCAATTTGTTATGGTTTTTATTAATGATATTTTGGTGTACTTAAAAGCTAAGGAAGAACTTGAACAACATTTAAGGTTGGTGGTGCAAACTCTAAGAGAAAAGTAATTGTATGCCAAGTTAAGTAACTATAAATGTTACCTGAATAAAGTGGCTTTTCTATGACACATTACTTTAGCCGATGGCATTATGGTAGAACCAAGTATGATGAAGGATGTTTTGGGGTGGAAACCTCCTAAAAATATGATAAAAATCAAAAGTTTCTTAGGACTAGCTAGGTATTATAGGTAGTTTATCAAAGGATTCTCCATGATTGCTGCTCCATTGAAATTTCTATTATAAAAACATACGAAGTTTGTGTTGGTTAAGAAATTTTAAGAAAGTTTTGACAAGTTGAAATCCATGTTAATAAAAGCCCCTATCCTAACACAACTAGAATTGAGAAAAGATTTTGTTATCGATAGCGATGCTTCACATAATGGGCTAGGGTGTGTATAAATGCGAGATGGTATAGTATTGGCATATATATCCTAACAATTGAATCTTCATGAAAGAAATTACCTAATGTATGACTTAGAATTGGCTATAATTGTCATTGCCTTAAAAGTATGGAGGTATTATTTGTATGATGAAAAATTCTAAATTTATATAGATTATAATAGTTTAAAATACCTCTTAACACTAAAAGAACTGAACCTAAGGCAAGGCAATGGATGGAATATATAAAAGAATATGATTGTTTGATTGCTTACCATCCTAAAAAAGCTAATTTTGTAGCTAACGCATTTAGTTGATAATGCATAGTAACCACGAGGGAAATGAATGTCAGGTTTCTAGTAAAGGGATGATAAAGCACACTTAGCAAAATTACAAGTAAAGCCTAATCTAATCCATCAAGTGAAAGTGCCACAGACTCATGATAGTCAGCATATCCATATTATAGGTCAAGTTAAATAAGGGAAAGCTACAAAAAATAAGATTAAAGTAGATAGGTATCTATATTGTCATGATTAATTATGTGTATTAGTTGTAAAGGAGATCAAGAAGTAGATTCTACATATAATCTCTGAAAATTTCAAGTTCATGAATCATACCTCAAAAATTTGAATATACCCTAATTAGGTAAATAGGAAGGATTATTTTATAGTAATTGGGAGGGAATTTTTTTACTTAAAAATGATGTTATGATTAGATTATAGATTAATAGAATAGGAATTATAGCAATTCACGTGTCTTCGAATTATACCGATAATGTTGTGATAGTGTTCAGTGCGCTCGAGAATATCATTACTCGATATTTTTTATTATTTCAAAAGAAATTAAATATATTAAGACTAGAAATTCTTATATGACTTGAACAAAATATGGAATTTAAAAGAATTAAAAAATAAATGTAACAAAAGGCTAGCTTACAAAATTTCCTTTATGCTCAATATTCTTTTTATTATATATATATGCATATATATATATATATATATATATATATATACATATATATATAATAAAAAGAATATTGAGCATAAAGGAAATTTTGCAAGTTAATTAGTGGCAGCCAAATGTTTCGACTAAATAAAAAAATAAAAAGAAAAATATAAAGCAAAGGGAAAGAGGAGAAATCGAGAAAAAGAGGAAAAAGGGTAGAGGAGCTGGGCACTGCTAGATAGAGATGATAGCGAGAGTGCCACTCACAAAGGCTAATGGCAGCATAGCCTCTAAGAGGTGGTGATAGCAATAAGAATTATAGAAGAAAAAAAATGAAAGGAGAAAAAGGAAGAGAAGAAGCAATAGTGAGCTGCTAATGGTGGGTGACTTACTACTGCTAGTAGTAGAGAGAGAATAAAATTCAAATGGAAAGAAGAAGATGGCAAAAGCAACTATTGATTCTCAAGGTATTTTCTTGCTTAATTGAGAATTCGAGTTTTAGTTTAAATCTCATGTAGTTAGTGGAAGTGTAGTGAAAAAAAGAAATCTTAGCCAAATTTCTATTTTTGCTAGTGGTGTAATGCTCGTAAGTTGGGGCTTCATGAGCAATACCTTTGAGATTCTAACAGTGCTCCTGGAGAGTCGAGACACCTTTATAGGGCCTGAGAAAGGGCACACTAGTGATAAAAACTTCAAAGGGCCATAGAATGGGCAAAACAAAAGAATTTAAAAATTTAGCTAAACAAATAATTCATTTTAGGCCATAAGCTAGTAGATCATAGCCTTTGATAGACTTCGGTCAAGAATGACTCGAGATGTACCTAGACATACTTGAAAATAATATACCCTAAAGGTAAAAAAATTCCACTGAGTTCATTGGTAAAGGAATTTTAATTTTTTAAGGTCATTCGATAATTTTCTAAAATTTTTTAATTTTTTGAGAAATTAGTTAACTGACTTGCTAATGGACTTTTGATATGAAGATTTACGAGGCCTAAAATAGGCCTAATTAAGGATTTTAAGAACAAACACATTGATTTTTAGAGGTCCATATGAATTTTTAAAATTGTCTAAAGTTACAATTAAAAACTAAATTTTTACGGGTCGCTCGGGAACCACGTGTCACGAATTAAGCTACCGACTCACTTATATAGATACCCATTTTGCCACATGGACTTCCACCCCTATGTTGAATCACCCCTTGTGCCATCTCCTCCACCATTTCCCTCTTGAAGCTGCCAATGCCACCAGTAGCTCCCATCCACCATTTTTTTCCTTTTTCTTCCCAATTCACCACTAAACCTCTACAAAAAATCACTAAAATTAAGTAAAAAATATTCCTTAAGGCCCTCAAACCTCCTTTCCATTCATAGAAGTTGAAAAAAAATGCCTAAAGCTTAAGTTACATATATGGTGATTGAAAAATTCAATTATGGTGTAAGTGACCTTTTCTTGCTTTTTATTTTAGTTTTGTGTAGTCCCAAGTATTCTAAGAATAACCTTATTTTTACTTTTCAAATTGGAGCTTGGTAAGATTTTTAGTGAATATTCTAAGTCAGAATTCAATTATGTAGGCATAAAGAAATTGGTAGCAATCAAGGAATTAATGATACCCAAGTGTGAGAAATGATTCAAGAATTTGTTAGGTAAATGAATTTGATATAATATTAGCATGCCATAAAGTGTGTGGATGTGAAATTCCATAGAAATATGTATGGAATTACTAGTTTTATTATATGTACGCGTGAATTATTAAATTAAGCATGATTTGATGTTTATGGTATGTGAAAAAGATATGTATGTGTGTTTGGTGGGAGAAACATGCATGTAACCATGATGGTAAAGTGGCCAAGATGTATGTCCATGGTGGCATGGCATGGCATGTATTTTATGGCATGTATACATAATGTAAATGATAGACATTGTACTGTGTGGCATGAATATGGATGTGTGTATCTAAAATTAGTGAGAAAAACATGTGTTTATGCTTGATGTCATTATGGTCGAGAGGTATAGGCATGGCATGTGTGTGTGAATTATTGGTATAAGTGTACCATGATATTGTTCACATATGAAAATGACAATGTGTATGTGAAATTAGTGACAAAAACATGTGTATGTCTATGGTCTCAAAATGGCAGAATGGTATGTTAAGGCATGGCATGCATGCAAGGCATGGTACATGATGTGTAATGGTGGAACATATGGTGTGTGCCATGTGCGAGACATGTATATGGCATGAAATAGAAGTAATCACATGACTAAACATGGTATAATGTAAAGTAAATAAAGGTAGTGTAAATGTGTTAATAATTTGGTGTACGAAATGGTATGGAGATGGCATGAAAGAAAAGTACTTAAAATAACATGAAAGTGACCTAAAATGGCTTGAAAAGTGGTGCCTAATTTGTGCACTTGGCATAATTGGTTTAATGACAATTTGAGATCAATATTATTGACATATTGTGCTGAATAGTTTGAGATCATATGTGGCCTAGAATGGCATGATAATGTGGCTCAAAATGGCAAAAGAAAGTGCCAAATGAATAGTGAAAATGGACCTATAAATGTCTAGTGGAAAAAGTGACTTGTAACTGTCCAATGAAAAATGAGTAGACTAAAATGATTTGAAACTATTTATTAATCAACTTGAAATAAAATTAAGTAAATTATATGTAATTGTATAAAAAATAAATATTGGATAGTTGGCCCATTAATTAGACACCCATTGGATTGGTTGACAAGTCGACTGGGGATTAGTAGCTACTAGAGGTATGAGTCCTTCTAGACCTTATCAGTGTGATTATGTAAGTGGGTGTAGTTGCCAAGGTCTTGATATTTGGGCCCTATACACTCAGGTATTGGGATGTTTACGAGAGTGATCCCTCCTACCCTCTTACTTGACTATGGATATTGGGAGGTCCTATAGGGTTGATCCCTACTATCCACAAGAAGTGCCTAATGTTAATTTTTGGGATATTGGGAGGTCCACAGACTGATCCCTACTATCTTTACTATTTGGTTTTAGGATGTTCCTATGAACTAATCCCCACTAGGTAAGTGCAACTACCAAGGTCCAAAATGTGGGCCACTGCACAACTTTGGATTTCCTTTTTGTCTAGTGTCTTAAAGAGTCATCTATTCAGTCGGGCTTAAAAAATAAAAAGAAATGTAATAAACCCAAATAGTCTGTGATAATGGTACTTATGAATAGATAAAATAATGGCATAAGGCTAATAAATTAAATAATCAGATAAGACAATAAAATAATATTATTTTATGACATGGACTTCATATGATAAAGTATGCACTCATGACATGTGTGATATGCATGTATGCTTCCATGGCATGTTTTATTATATCAAATTCACCACTAAGTTTCATACTCAGCATATCGGTGTTCTAGTGTGTAGGTAGTTAAAGATAGCTATACAACCTCTATAGATTTTGCAATGCAGCAGTGATAGCAATTAGGGGTATACATTTTGTTCTTTTAATGGTTTATAGAGGGCACTTATATATATAATATGGGTTTTGGGCATAATTAACATAGTAGCTAACATTGTCCATAAATTTTAAGCTTAAACCAGATGATTGTATAAAAGGCTTTTTATCTGAATGATTTTATTGTCTATATTTTTTTTATGATGATGAGCCTGAGCCGCGTGTGTTGTTACTCATATTGATGATGAGATATGATGATATTAGAGGGCTAGAAGGGTTTAAAGGGTGACAAAAATAGTGAAATTTTATTTGAAGTGTTTTTCATAGGTATACTCTTAGAAGTGTCACCCAAGTTGCCATTATGTTGCCTAAATTTTCAAAAAATTAATTATTCTCTAAAAAATGGATTTTGATGATTTTTATGACCTGTATGATGATATTTAAGGATTAAACTGGAGTTCTAGGAAATATCCGTCAGATAAATAAATAAAATCATAAGTGTTAGATGAATGAGGTCTTCGAGAAATTTTAGGATAGGTGACCAAGTGGGAAGTTGTACCTCCTATTGAATTTCTTTGGGCATCAGGTAGGGGTGTTACTTTGGGTGATATCAAAGCCTATGTTTAGGCATTCCTAGGTCTTTTACATGAGTGCCAGTGTCTAGGATTTGATTTTTTAATAAGCTATACTACAACAAGGCTTATAGGTTATTGTTTTTTATAGTGAAACAAGATAAGTGAAAGCATTCTAGAAGAATGAGGATAAGTGGTAGCAAGTCATGCTCCTACCACTATTTAGGGTGTAGCAGCTAATGTAGCTACACTAGAGCCTAGTGATGCTACACAACAGCCGTAGCCACAGCCATAGTAGTAGGATCAGGCATCACCAACACTTCTATAGTAGATTGTGGATTTGCTAAGACATATATTAGCACTAATTCTTATACCTCCTCCACCTCTAACTGTACCACAGAAGACAGTTTTGGAGAAAATTAAAAAGATGGGAATAATAGATTTTCTGGGAACAAAGGAAGATGATGTATCCAGAGTAGAGTATTGGTTGGAAAAAACACTCAAAATTTTAGAATAGTATGAATGCACAGAGGAGGAAAGTCTAAAATGTTCTATCTCTCTTCTTTAAGAGAAAGCTTTCCACTAGTAGGACATGATCAAGAAGTGGAAAGCCACAGTAGTTGTAACCTAGGAATTCTTTCAGCAAGGGTTTAATAAGAGATATATCATATAATCTTATAAAGATAAGAAAAGACAAGAGTTCCTTGACTTGAAGCAGGGAAGAAGATCTGTATCAGAATATAAGAAACATTTTGCAAGGTTGAGTCAATATGCAAAGGAATTTATGCTTACTAAAGAGGAAAGATGCAAAAGGTTCTTAAAGGGCCTCATTGTAAATTTACATATGCAAATAGCTAACCTAAAGGTTATAGACTTTGTAGTTTTGGTAGCAGCGGCTTATGATATGGAATAGATGTTGCAAGAAGAGGGACTTGTTCCAAAGGAAGAGGCCATTCACACTAGATCAGGCTAGCTTAACACTTAGAGCTAGTAAAAGGTAAAGGGAAACCTAGTCTTAGTCTCAGCTAGTGCAACAATCACAAAGACAACCCTAATCACAGATGTCTAGTCAAGCTTCTACATCTAGGCCTTAACCACCTCAACAAGCCTTTAGTGTCCTAGTATCAGTACCTAAGGGTGCATCCTCGACTTTTTAGACTTGTACTAGAAGACATTAGGGATAATGTTGGTAGACAATAAGGGGAGAGTGTTTTACTTATAGGGCTAAAGACCATTACTAGAGAGATTGTCCTTAGAGGTAGGCTAAAGTTGCTCGAACTTAAGCATCAGTAGTACCCTAGAATAGAGGGTAAAGATAGAATAGAGGAGACTAATCAAGCAGTAGTCAAGGGACCAGGTTAGAGGCATGGGCTCCAACTAAATAGTATGCCATCAAAGCCCGTGAGGAGGCAGAGGCTCCGAATGTCATTGTTGGTACTTTTTTCTTATTTGATGCACTAGTTTTGGCTTGAATAGATCCTGAATCCACTCACTCTTATATTTGTACCACACAAGCACAAGATAGGGCTTTAGAACCAGATTCTATAAGCATAGACATTCAAGTAAGCAATGCAATTAAACAGTGTGTGATAGTGAATAAAGTAGGCAGAAACTATCCACTAGTGATCCAGAAAACAAATATTCCCTACAGACTTCATTGAACTTCCTTATCATGAATTTGACATCATCTTAGGTATGGATGATTAGGCTATGATTGACTATGAACACAAGAGGCTTAGCCTTCGAGTAGTAGAGAGACATGATATGACAGTTGTGGGTGAGAGAAATTCCCTAAATAATATCATCTCAACTATTACAGCCAAATAACTCAACCATAAGGGTTGCGAGGCATACCTAGCCTATATAATTGACACTAGCAACTCCACACCAAGTATTAATCAGATCCTAGTTGAGTTTGAATTTCCTAATGTATATCCTAAAGAGTTATAAGGACTACCTCTATAGTGGGAGCTTGATTTTGAAATTGTAGTATATTCTAGTACTTCACCTGTATCTGTTACACCATACAGAATGGCACCTGTAGAACCGAAGGAGTTGAAGATGCAATTGCAAGAATTGTTAGACAAGGGTTTTATTAGGCCCAATACTTCACCTTGGGGAACACCTGTGCTCTTTGTAAAGAAGAAAGATGGGTCACTTTGATTATATATTGACTACAGGCAATTGAATAAGATGACTGTGAAGATTAAATATCCTTTGCCTAGGATTGGTGATTTTTTTTTATCATATTTGAGGTGTCAGTATCTTTTCTAAGATTGATTTGAGATTGGCATATCATCAGTTGTGGTTTAAAGAGTCTAATATACCTAAAACTACTTTTAGAGCAAAATACAAGCATAATGAGCTCTTAGTGCTGCTATTTGGACTCACTAATGCTCCAACAGCCTTTATGGGTTTAATGAATAGGGTTTTTTAACCTTAATTAGATTTGTTTGTGGTTGTGTTTATTAATGACATTCTAGTATAGTCTAAGACTAGGGGAGGAACATGAATGACACCTCAGAGTAGTGTTATAAACTTTGAGAGAGAAGCAGCCGCATGCTGAATTGAGTAAATATGAATTTAACTTAATGAAGTAGCATTCCTAGGCCATATTGTGTCATCAAAAGGCATCAAAATAGATCCAAACGAGGTTAAAGTTGTGTTGGAATATGAACCTCCTAAAAATGTGACTGAGATATGAACTTTCCTAGGATTGGCTAGTTACTATAGAAGATTCGTAAAGGGTTTCTCAATGATTGCAACACCACTGACTAGGTTAATAAGGAAGAATATAAAGTTTGAATAGGATGATAAATATCATGAGAGTTTTGATAGACTGAAGGCAATGCTGATTATAGTATCTACCCTTGTTTAACCTGAATAGGGGAAGGACTTTGTCATTTATAGTGATGCTTCGCACAATAGACTCAAATGTATACTGATGCAAAAAGGTAAGGTAGTAACATATGGTTCTAGGCAGCTGAAGTCACATGAGAGGAATTATCCTACTCATGATTTTAAGTTGGCTGCAATTATTTTTGCATTGAAAATATAAAGAGATTATTTGTACAGTGAAAAATGTTACATTTACTTAGATCATAAGTGTAATGGCCCGGCCTGCCTCGTTAATATTGTTCGCTTTAGCCCACCCGGCCTTATGGATTTGTCTCTTGGGTAAAGGGTTCAACATGAGGACTTTTTATCTTGGTATTGCTCTAATCGAAACACGTTTAACTTCGAAGTTCTAATAGGATTCGAACCCTTAACACTCAAAAACGCACTAACTAGGCATACCAAGGACTTATTTATAAGGTCATAGCTTTTGTCCACTTCGATATGGGATAGATTGCCTATCCGCCCCAAGCGTGGTCCTCGTTGTAACGCCCGAGAGTTAAAGTCTTATGAACAGTACGAGACGGGCCCGGATGATGTTCCTCGTGGTG
>CANXYI010944621.1:0-14825 GCA_948208565.1 Hura crepitans | reverse complement strand
TGTAATTATTAATCATAATTATTAATTTGTAATTATTAATTTTAATTCTTAATTTGTAAATTATTATATTATTATTCTTTTTTTCATTTATCTCTTGTATATTCTTTTTATTTCTTCATCTTTTCCATAATGAGTTATTTTCCAACTTCTTGTGATATTTTATTCATTATTTCTTTGGTTTTTTTTTTACTGTTATTGACATATAATTATTAACTCCCAACTTTATCATATTTATATGAACATATCCGTGCAATCACGATAAAAAAAAATAATTTACATTTTATATAAGCTAATTAATAACATCATTGTAACTTTTTCAAGTTGAGTAGCATTTATCCACTTATCACCTTTCTTATTTTTTAGTTTAGTATTTATTTAAAACCGGACGAAAATGGGTATCTACATCTACTGATCATTCAGACATATATATCATCCATCCTAACTCAAAGTCATACATACAATCTCAAACATCATACTCAATATAAATATATATATAGCATAATGATTATTCTCAATAATCATATTATACATCTTATCTTCAAACACATACATATACATACCCATACAACATCCTTACTTGTTTACAAAACACTTTTACATAAACTTAAACCCATATCCATACTATACATATACATAAGGGCTTAACTTTGTTTACATCCCATATATATACACCAAAAATGAATGCCAATGAAAAACAAATATTCTTCTATCAACACCACTTTCTGAGGCTTCTCTTGTAGAACACTGTTACCTATACATCGCAAATAAATGATATGCTAAGTGTAGAGCTTAGTGGTGCATTTAATAATATATGCTCACTCACAATATTATATCTTATATTCAAGATCACACATTAAATCAATTACATATATACACACCCAAAGTATGTATAGGTGTTTATTTTTATACACTCTATGTGTATTAAAATAAAACCATTATAGGTATTGCACAACCGATTTTATTGTTACTATGTTCATCCTTTTATAATTCAATTACATTTTCATTATTATTTGTTCTATAAAGAGTTACAATCATCTTGCATCTTATATCTAACCATCTATATATACATATATCTTTGATAATTACACTTTAGAGACTCTACTACATAACTTATATCATATATATACATGACATCTCCTAAAAATCATTACATGGCAGTCTCACATGCATAAACTAATGTTCCATATCATTTATGCATATATACATAACGTGCCAATCACATTACTAAAACATGCTTTATTCATGCTATAAATGCTTAATATTTTAACAACTTATTTAATAACGCTTTATATTTATTGTGTGCTAAGAATTTTATAGTTTACTTTGCCCATACTCAGAAGACAACACCCTTATACTAGATAATGAGAATCAGTGACCATAAAAGTCACATATGGTAACCCAAGGGTCTCATACGATGACCTAAAGGTCTCATACAACACAAAGGCCTCATATAATGACTCAAAGAACTTAATACGGTGACTTAAGGGTCTTAATACACTGACTATAAAGGTCTCAATACAGTGACTTAAAGGTTTAATAGCAAATTATAGCTTAAAGGCAAACACGGTGGCTTGGAGGCCTCAAATTAAGTACCAAAGTGCCCTAGTAGCTACTAATCTCCCTAGTTCATCGGTTAACCTATCTAGTCTAGGTTGTCTACATATATGAGCTATCACCATGTTTAATTCTATTTCACTTTTATGAAGTAACTTAAGTAAGTTTTATTAGTCATTTGGTCAACATATGACCTTAGGGAAAATTAAAGTTCTTAAGTTATGTTAATCCAATTTTCTTTTCCATTCATGCATTATGAAAATAAATATTATACATCAACCATGTTCATTTTCTATATATAATAAGCATGTTTCTCTTTTCATCATTTTAGGCCATTCTTGCTTTATTCTCATTATCATGCCATGATCACTTGCTGAATGTCTTAAACACTCACTAACTTCTCATAATAGGCCATTTGACCATATCAAGATCATCATGATTCAATAATTGTATGAATCAAACATTCCTTTGCTTATCACACTTTATATATATACAAAAATGATTTTATCTAATATAAACATTTCATTAGAATATGATCAAACATGCCTTTATATGTCACCTTATGCTTCATGCCAATTCTTTCACTTATCATATTCACATATTTCATTCAATTATAACATAACATATCATTCTTAATTCATCCTTTCGAGTTCAACATAAACTTTTAAACATTAGTATAAATTTCAGCCATACTATTATTCATCATCCACATTATGCATTCATGCCTTTAATCTTACATTTTTAATTAATAACATGGATCTTTATTTATTACTTAACCACACATAACCAAATCATGCCTCATACACATAAACCATCAGATTACCTCTAAGGGTAAAATTTGGCCAACTCAAGGAACATACCCTAAAACCATCCAATTTTTATCTTTAACACATACTTAGGCATGCTTACAAATCTCATATTACACTTAATATTTGTTACAAGCCATTAAATGCATCAAAGCATTAATTAAATATATAACACATATTGGTCTTCTATTATCACCTACGACTATGCACTTCCAGTATTTAACTAGCATTATCATTATACATGTTCATATCTCAAAACTTTTATCACTATTATTTTTCTCAACTTTATTAAGACTTAGGATTGTATTCTCACTTACTAAGATTACAAGTCTTGGTTTATTAGTCCCTATTATATTTCCTTATAGTACTCATAATTGTACAAAGAATTGTCTTTATTCATCATTAGGCTATTTTTGGCCACATTTATAGATAACATGCATTTTTATTGTAATATAGTATTCCACTCAAAATCTCATCATTTCCACCTTATTATACATTACATTCCTTATAAGTATAGGCACATTTACTATGTCCTCAAGCATTTCCTTTGAATATAAAGTAGGCACATACACATGACCACTATTTTATGGCATAAAATACTATCATAAGTTAAAATTAATCATATCATATTACCTTAAGAAAACATTATAACACTTATATTATATCCCAATACCATAACTTAATAATTTTTTCCACCTGAACCAAAACACACCAATTATAACAATCATTCATTTTATAATTTGGAATTCAAACACAACTTAGCCAACATGACTCTCTCTTTTACCGCTACATGACTATATTCAAATTACAACACTTAGAAGCATGAAAGTGAGCATACATCATTATTCAACCATGTTATAGTTCAAGCATACATCTTTACAATTTTACCATTTATCATACATGTATCCATCATTCATGTTAAATACACATGCATACACACATACTAGCATCATTCAGCCATAATAGGGACATAAGCATACCATTAAATTCTTAGCTCAAGTAATATTTAAATTATGAAATAGACAACTTATTAACTTTAGAATACCTTCAATTTCAATTAAACATTCTCATGCTTATAAATTATGAATTTTAGTCATACGAACATACACTTTAATTTATGAATTATGCACACACAAACATATCTTATTGAATATACTTACCTTAGAGATAATTAGCCTCAATAAGCTGCTTTAAACACTTGCTTCCTCATTTCCCTTACTCATCTCATCTATCTCTACAAATATACAACATTTATAACTTAGAAAATTCCAAATAAATTCTATACACCCCAAACTTGAAAGTAACATTAAAAGACCTTGATTGACAATAAAACACACCAAGAAAAAATATAAACTCTTGAAATTGAACACTTACTTACTAGTAGGTCATTATTCATCTCAAGCCCTAACTTCTAATTTTTCAAAATTAACCTTTAATCCTTGTAATTAACCCTTTAATAATGCTTTTGGTAATCTTTAGGTGAAGATATAATAGGGTTTTAATGGGTAAATCAGGGGAAAAATTAAGCTTGAAAGAAGAAAATGGAGGAAGAAGGAAAAAAAAGGGATGTCGGCACTAAGAGGAAGAAGAATGGGGCTTGTTTTAGCTGCCTTTAACCTATATTGACTCTTATATACTCCCTCAATTCAAGGGCTAAGATTAAATCACTTAAGATCTAGAGTTCCATATTTATTTAGCCTAAAATTCCCCTTTTTAATCCAATAAAAATGATTTTCCTTCAATCATCCACCAATTATCATACTTTTAAGGTCTAATAAATCACTTATATCTATATCCAAAAGCCTCAAAAAAACTGTGCTCGAAAACCTAAAAAATTAGATTAAAAATGATACTTTTATCATTACTCGATTTTTAAATCAATACTTTTCGATGTTCAAAAATTTCAATACCCATGCCATTATATTCCTTAGAATATTTGACCCTCAGGATGGGGCATTTCTGGGTCTTTCTAAACACCTTCACAATTATTTTACGGCTTAGCTACAATTGTGTCACTATTCATAATACACCATTGTAAAAACTTAACTTCTATTTTGAACCTTCTTAGTGACCTTGTTTTCTTTCTAAACTTTACCTAAAATGTCATATACTTAATGCTACTATGCTATAAAATTAATATGTTTCGAGTTTCGGGAGGTATTATTCATCATTGGGTGGTACTATTCATGTATAAGCTTATTATCATTCGATTTCTATTCAAATGTTTTTATTTCTTTACCAAAATATAAACATAGACTATTCAACTTATAAACTCTTGGTTAGAAACCTTATTCCCATACCTGAAGTCACTATTTCAAACTTCAAGATTTATTATTCACAACCTTGTTCGCTTTCACTCGTTAAACCTCCAAACGTCCTTATTTTCATACCAAAATTTTCCTGCAACATACTCATAAGTGAATCTTTTAATCATTAAGAAAATCTTGATTATGTTCAGAAGTCACTATTTACGACCCCCGGGTATTACTATTCATTGTGTCGGGATTTTCGGGCGTTAAACAATTAACTCCTTTTATCAAGCTTGATATAATTCAGTTTTAGGTATGAACTCTATGTCAACTAAGCTTAATTAAATCTGTCTAATTAAGCCTTAAATTTATTAAATATTGTATTTAGAATCTTTATTCCCAAAATGCCCTTATGAATCTTTATATAGACATCCTACTATGGCTAGAGTTTCTTGAATAAAGAAACTATACAAGAAGTGACATAAATCCCCCCACGTTAATCTAGGATGGTGAATCATTTCTTGACCATTCAACTATTTTCAAGTACCTAATACTACACCTATTCTCCAATCTATGAACACTTTATGGTAAAGAATAAGTAATAGAGTCAAAGCATAATACTTGATACCTTAGATACTTTGGTGATCTCAAGTCCAAAGATATTTACATCACTAATATGATGATATACATTCACCGAATTAAATTATATTTCCATGTGATGATCTCATGTATAGGTCTCTAATGTACTTGTTTCCAAACAAACATCCACATGTTAACCCTAAGCATCACAATACTTATAGCCTGTGAGAATTACACTACTTGTCCCAATCAAGTAGTATAATATGTGCTAGTCTATCCATATCAATAATGTCCTTTCTTGTTGATACTATGATTATGGATTATTTAGGTATAGATACCTTTGCATGTAATATGAATCTCATATCATGAACTTTTTACATTCCCTTTACATTGTGTCTTTTATACCAATGACTTTATTCCATAGTTCAAGATTTTATTCAAGCAAATGCAATAACATAAGCTCTAAAAAATAAATTTTAAATGCCTTAGTCATTAATGAATGAAAGTGTGTACAAAATTATCTCTATTACATGTATGCTTTAAGGCATATTACTAAACAGGTACTTCTTAATTGACCTTATAGCCTAGTGATAGAAGAGTTTTCATTGAGAGCAAAGAGTCTAAAATTTAATTTTCACTATTCTCTACCCCTTAAAAAGTGTAACAGTTAAAAAATTTTAAAAGATTTGGGTTTGAGTATATTTGAATAGGTTTAAGATATTTTGTATGCTTCTAATTAGCATATAATTCTTCTGTACCATTTTAAAATCTTTTTTACTCTTTACATATGGATCAAAATAATAAAAAAAAAATCCTTTCAAAAGTATTTATGTTAATTAAATTACTCATTTAGTTTTTATGAAAAACAAAATAATTTTTTAGTATGTTAAATTATTCAATAATTGATTATATAAAAAATGATAAAATTGATATAAATGAATTTAATGTATCAAAAGAGAGATTAAAAAAAAAACAATAATGGCCTCCTTAAATTTTGAAAAGCACAATAAAGATTTTTTGCCAGCAAGCACCTCTGGAGGTCTTGTTTAATTAAATATTAATATCAAATTATTAGTGGTTAGCGGTGGTTAAGGTGATTGTGGTTATTTTTAATGGTTAATGATAATAATTATTTTTCGATGGCTAGCGGATACTTATCAATGATTGCGATCAACATATTATAAACATTATTTATAAAGTATTTGATAACTTAACGGTCAAAATTATAATTTAATTTATAAAATGAATATTAGAATATTATATCATAAACTTACAAAATGTATAAATTTCTATTTATCATAATTATATTACAAATAATATATTAAAATCAATTAATTAAAAATAAAATAATTCTAACCAATAATTAATTTTAAGACTAACATATATTAAAATTATATAAAAGTTTAATATGTCTGAAATTATAATTATTTTTTTTGTTTATTGTATATAAATAAATATAAAATATACAAGAATTATTTTCAATATAAACACATAAATCATGCCTTTCATCATAAAATATGAGATCTTGAGCTTCACCTAAAAAATCAATTTTTAATACAATTTTTAATTGTTAATAGTTGAAATTTTTTATTGTTTGGTTTTTATTTATTGAACAATCATTTTTAGAGACTAACAATCTAATCATTAATTGCCGAATTTACCAATCACTCTTTCCAATCACTTTGAATCAAACGAATGAAAGTAGTATGTATTACTAAAACACATTCCATTTTTACACGAGTTAACGATAAAAATAAAAAAAAATTATAATAAAAAAGAGGGCGTAACTTTTTAGGTGCCTCTTCTAAACTTTCATATAACGGTCTCTAGAGGTTGCTATAATCTACGTAGCTTATAGTTTATTTTTTTACATAAGAATACATAATATTTAATTTTCAAAATGTAAAAATTATAATAACTCCATTAACCATTAGCACATAATATTTGATTCTGTAAAAGTAAAAATCATAATAAGTCCTTAATAGTTAATTTTGATCAATTAATTAATAAAAAAGTCGACATACATAATTATTCAATAATAAACACAATGGGAAGACTGTCAATCTAAGTTTTAGACATAAAAAGCCACAAATTTTAAATATAAAAATGTAAGTATAAGTAAAAATACAAATAATATAAGTTCTTAATGTCAAATACTATATAAATAAGATTAGCTGTTTTTAGAGCAGATTATATTTAGTGAAGAAGAATGAAGAGTATAAAGAAGAGAGCAACATATATATATATATATATATATATATATATATATATATATATATATATATATAAAGGAAGTAATGTCCTTTTATTTTAATATGCTCAACTTGTTTTTCTTTTAATGATGCGGATAGATAGGGCACTGGTTCTAATTGTATGAATGAGATAACTAACCGCCTAACGAAGCTCAAAAAGAGGTAACCTATGTCTTTGCCTTGGCCACTAATAATAGCGGAATTTATACCTTATTTCCGTTATCATCCTATAGTTTCATAAAGAATTATACTTTCGGCAACTCAAAAATTGCGTCGGATGGGTCCATTTCCACGCTAATTCTGTTAATGTCCATTTTCAATTATTGGAATTTATTTATAAATATTCCAAACAAATATAATAATTTTAAAAAAAATTCCTATATAATTTTTTTAAATTAAATATTTTCAGCTTTTAATTTCAAAACTACCCCAATTTTAATATACACATTTTTTATTACCTTAAATCCTAAAATTGTAAATCCTAAATTCTAAAAATTTAAAATCCTAAATCCTAAATTTAAAATTCTAAAAGCCTAAACACTAAATCCTAATAGTCAATGATAATTTTAGAGTAATGATTTTATAGAGAAGCAATATATAAAATAAACAAAGCTTTTTTAAAAAAATTGAGTTTAGTTTAATAGTAGTAATTCGATAATTTTGTAATTGTACAGTATTGATTTTATTGAGAAGTAATGTGTAAAAAAAACAAAACTTTCTTAACAAAAATTGAGTTTAGATTAATACTAGCAAATCAATAATTTTGAGACATTTTTAAAATATAAAATACTAAAAGCTCATATTTAAAAATTTTAAATACTTATAATATATTTTTTAAAATTGAAAATCAAAAGGGAGTGAATGATATAAATCACTCTAATTTATTTCTCCTTTTTCATTCGTAAGAGGCTAGGGGGTCGAACCCACGACTACGTGGTTAAAGCCACGCGCTTTACATCTGAGCTAAGATGGCACAGCTCTACCATTATGGACTATCTTTATTTTTATAATAATTTTCAGTTTTTTTAATTTTTTATTCTACAAACATCCTTCACACAAAAATAAAAATTATTTAAGATACATGAACTGATTTGTTAGTGATAATACTTCATTATTATCCTGTCTAGACTTAGGTCTTTGGACTCAGTAAAGTTTAAGCTTAGAAAGCCCAAACAAACTTGACTTTACACATGGAATGTTGTCTTCAAATTAAGGGTTTACCACCTATCCATATGTCTATTATAAATATGTCATTTACTACTAATAAAAGAGGTGAGTTCTATTAGCACTAAAGTTATTCTGTCAAAATTTCTTTTCAAAATCTAACTTAATGTTTAGAGTCTCGTTCTCAGGGTAGTCTTTCTATTTTGCAGGTATCTTACATCCAACGGCTTTTTTTAGATTGGAACTTATTATTTTTTGCTTTTATTGGGAGTTCTAATGGTAGCAGCATCAAGACAATCACATTCACAAGAGAATAACCAAAGTCATACTGCAGCTGTGATCACGGTAGGGCCTTTGAAATCGGTCAACTAGAAATGATAAAAAACTTAACTTGGTTTGCATCACCTCAAATCTCGAAAGATAAGAAGGCATTCTAAGGAATTCAAAAATCATTTTCTAATGATCAATTTGGAAGATGTGAGTTGGACACCACAAGGTAGGTAGAGTCATCACTCAACAAATGTTAGGAAATACCTTGTAGATTGTACTAGAGAACAATTCGAAATCGTACTTTTATTTATACCTTAAATTAATATGGTATGAATCTTATTAAATGGATAATTTTATCATTTCTCTCACATTCATTTGGGAATAAAATAGGCACATTCAATCATATTTAGTTTGCAAATTAAAAAGGCATTATATATAAATATGTTCAAATGTGGATTATATGTAAAATAAATCGGGCCATTAATTATTTTGAAAACTTTAGTTCTATCATGCAATTTTTTTTTACAAAAATGCAATTTTATTATTGTGACCTTTGTTTGAGAAAAATTCAAAACCCATTTTTTTTATTAGAACAACAATTAATTAACTGAAAATAATTTTATTATTTTCTTTTCATGTAAAAATCATTTTTTCTACCTATTACAACATTCATAAAAAATTACAAAGAAAATATGATTGGAAAGAAAATAAAAATAAATGATATACGGCGATTCCCTATATACATTCTAACACAAAAATTAAATAAAATTACATATAAAATCCTTAAAAGCCCAATTGATCGGAGAAAAAGGAGAAAAAGAATAGAAGATTTAGGGTTTTTTTTTTTACTTTGTTTTGGGAAAGGAACCTTCTTTGCTGATACACATCATTCAAGGTGTCAATCGTTTTTTCCATTTATAGCTAGAATTATTTCTTTTGGCTGACACACAGACAAAACAATCATTTTTGTCTGACAAAATGCCCATTTTGTGCTAAAATGACAACGTTTTGATAAAAAAATTAAAATAACAAAATGGCTCATTTTAAGGAAAAGACCATTTTGAAGAAGATCAAATGGTTATTTTATTCAAAACGACGTCACTTTTGTCTAAAGAACCTACAAAGAAAACAATGCATTTTGAGGAAAATGACCATTTTGAAGAAGTTCAGAATGGCTGTTTTGCTTCCCAAAATCATACAGTTTTGCAAATAGCTTAAAAAATCCACAAAGCTCTTTTTTGTAATTTTTCAAACCTTTTGACTTAGCTAAAATTTAAATGGAGGCTTTTCAACTAAAGAGAGAACTTTCAAGGTCCAAGAATCATTGTCCCTTTCTTTTTCATCATTAGGCAATCTGAACTTGGGAACCTTAGGACACAGTGTCTACAATTGCCTTCACTAGAGAGGTGACCAGAGAGTGTGTGAGGTGACCTAAAGTTTAGAAAAGCAAAGAGACGTTTACTTGATTGAGGTAACCCTCCTTCTTAATAGGTGTCATGCTTTTTAGAGCATAAGTGGTGTTAATGCCTTAAGGCGTTACTAATGATTTCGAGAGCAACCTCTACTTAGTAGGTGTAGCTTGAGTCGGCTTTGTTAAGGATTTGCAGAGCTATCTCTACTTGGTAGGTGCGGCTTGGGTTAGCTTTGATAATTGCAAGAGCTACCTTTACTCGATAGGTGTGACTTGAGTTGGTTTTGATGATTATTAGAGCTATCTCTACTTAGTAGGTGTGATTTAGGTCAGCTTTGATGATTTCAAGAGCTACCTCTACTTGGTAGGTGTGACCTGTGTCAACTTTGATGATTTCAAGAGCTACCTCTACTCGGTAAGTGCAACTTGAGTCGACTTTAATGATTTTAAGAGCTACCTCTACTCGATAGGTGTGACTTGAGTTGGCTTTGATGATTGCGAGAGCTATCTCTACTTGGTAGGTGCAATTTGGGTTGGCTTTGATGATTTTGAGAGCTACCTATACTTGGTAGGTGCAGCTTAAGTCAACTTTGATGATTTAGAGAGCTACCTCTACTCGGTAGGTGCAACTTGAGTTGACTTTGATGATTTTGAGAGCTACCTCTACTCGATAGGTGCGACTTGAGTAGGATGATTCTAAGAGCTACCTTTACTTAATATATGTGACTTGAGTCGATTGAGAATCAGATAGGGCAAGACCGTTGCATTTGATAGTTGTTTTATATTTAGGTTTGTGAAATGAGTCTAAGTTGGTACACTAGTTGCCCCCAGTTGTAGAGCGAATGACAAGATACTTCTAAAATAGTGAGTATGAGGTTACACTAGATTATTCTGGTTAGGTAAGGAATTTCATAAGCTTGAAAAGCTTATAGCTTGCCCCTGTAGTTGGCTAAGCTATATGCAAATTTGTCTAGCGAGAGCCTATGTTGATAAGTTATATTGCCCCCTATAAGAAGGAATAAATTGTGTGAATTCTGAAAGTGAATACTTATAAAATGCATGCAAATTTGGTTTGGTAAGAGCATATGCTGATAAGTTATATTACCCTTAGTAAAAAGGAATAAATTGTGTGAAATTTGAAAGTGAACACTTGTAAAATGCATGATGTATGTGAATTATGTCTTAATAATTGGTTTTAAGTTCATATATAAAATTTAACTATTGAGTCCCTTTTTATCATTTTCTTTTATTTATTTATGAATATTGCATATATCGTTATAATTTTATTTCCCATGTTTCATGTGTTGGTTACTATTTATTCATCATCATTTCTTAGTTATTTTTTAGAAATTTCATGATATATATAAAAGAAAAAGAAACCATTTTAATAACATAGTCATTTATATATATAATCAAAGACGCAGCATAAAAGCTTTGATATTTACTAAATCTATTATGCTTTGATGTACAAATTTTAGAAGAACATAAAGTAAGATAAAATAAGTCCTAATAATTAGAACAAACTGTTGTAATGGATTCTATTTAGATGGCTATTGTGCTCTCGCATATTGTTCAAATACTTTAATAGACCAACAACATGCTCATTGGCAATGGTATTTTCTTGCCTAAATGTTAGACTAGAGATTATCTTATCCCTAACCACACTATTGAAGAAAACACCTCAGCTTCTCCTCTGGGGTCATCCAATCTAGTGGGCCCATATGCTCAAGGATAGGTTAATGTTTTGGGTCTCTTTTATTGTTAACTCAAGGGCATTTTTGGTTCAATAGAAATATATACATGCAATTATAGTGAGAGAAAGTTTTAGAGAGAGAAAGTTATAGATGAAAGTGACATGTAATGTGAAAAATGG
This sequence comes from Hura crepitans, assembly GCA_948208565.1. Taxonomy (NCBI): domain Eukaryota; kingdom Viridiplantae; phylum Streptophyta; class Magnoliopsida; order Malpighiales; family Euphorbiaceae; genus Hura; species Hura crepitans. The sequence continues at coordinate 2,667 of CANXYI010944621.1, read as the reverse complement.
CCGTTTATATAGAATTTTGAGAAAATGGTCATTTAAGCCTTTTTAAAATGGGAGTTTTCAAGTGACAATGGCCATTTTGATGTTTTGAAAAATGCTAGTTTCTTTTAGAGCCAAAACGCTCATTTTTTGGTTTTGAAAATGGTTATTTCTCATCTGTAATTAATATACACATGCATGCTAATACACAAAGATCTCTATGCCAGTTGGATATTTTTGGATCTTTATTTAGCTATTAATGGGTCAAGAATTCATTCATATGCTTTATGAAATCCTTGATGCTTCATCAACTTAGGAAAATCACATTTTGGCTCATTTCAGTAAACTCAAATTCCTTTATTGTGTCCGACTAGACTTGCCTTTTTTGCATGTTGCTATTCGATTTTGGGATATGCAATTCCATGTTTTTAGGTTTTCACATTAAGAATTATACCCATGTTTGAGGTGTTTGTTGCTATCTTAGGCATAAGATATTCTGCTAAAACATTATCTTGCTATTATCCTTGAGAAATGGTACAAGCATTGGGTATCCTTCCCTCATTTGCTGCAATATAGGTTCTAAAGAAAGATTGTATGGACTTAGCTTATTTATTGGCCTTTTTTTTATGGTTATATAGACATCTCTTCACTATGTGTTACAGTCTTTTTATTTGTCTTTTTCCCCAAATACCTCATTGTGACTTTAGACATAGATTCTAGAGATTACTGGCTTTCTAACATTATGGATAGTATACGAGATTATTTTGATTCCTTTCCTATTCATACTTTCCTATACTATCATAGGGTTAGATGCTATTCATTCTAGTATTATAGATGTCTTTTATGGGAGTCCTCTTTTTCTTTAAGTATCCAATCCTTTTCTTTTATTTCTAAAAGTAACATGCCTTTTTTGGGTTTTCAAGCTACTTTTTTTTAGGATGAATTGCATTTTCAATCTTTACCTCACCCTAAGTCTAATTTTTACTTAGGAAGTCCAATTTTGGGTTTTCATTCCTAGTGTCTTTTTTTAGATTTAGTTGTAAGAGAAGCTGACTTTGCTTGCTGACCTACCCCTCATGTCATATCTTCTTATAGTATTAAAAACTTGTTGCCTTAGGCAATATTGCCCAATTTTTTTGACACTGACTAATAGGTCATCTGGTTGGGAGCCATGATAGATGTGAATATTAACTTTAGATGTTCATAGTTAGCTATGACTCATGTGCGATGCAATAGTAGATCCGGATATGTTCCACTAGTTGGACTATGTAGGGTTCCTTTTTATATTCATGATCATTATGTCAAATAATTTGAAGAAGCATAGGACATTGTCAGGGATCTATTATTATTTAGATGTTCAGATTTAACCACTACATTTGCCATAGGTTACCATGATTTGTGGAGGTGACTGCCACTAAAAGTGAACATTACAATTATGTCTGCTTGTGATTTTTATACTTTAATAGAGTACAAGTAATAAGCCATTGGTCCTTTTAGAAACAATAGGTCTAGATGGTTGAAGATGCAAAGTGATTGCAACAATAATAAAAGATAAAAGGATATAGATAAAACTAATTTTTATTGCCTCTTTCAACATGTACGGGCATTAATGCCAAAACTCTCTATAAAATGAATGTACTAGTTACTTTAGTCTGTGAAATGCTTAATCGAGCTTATTAAAGTGGTCCTATCTACTTCCAACATTGTGGCATTCATGATAATCACAACATAAACATTAATGCAATGACACAGGTTCCCTGTTTAATTAAGGGAGATTTTGAGCGAATCTTAACTACCATCACTAATCAGTCCTTGCGGGTTTTCTTGATCGACTAATTTTTTAAGCCTTTAATTTTGCATAAGATGCCTTTTTTTGATTTTTGCCCCATCAAGGTGCCCACTTTTAGTAAGGCTACTATTTTTTGGCTTTCAAATCATAGGGCTTTTTTTTAGGTCTTTACTTATAGAACTTCTTTAATCTATCAATATTGACTGGCTCTTTGAACTTATTGCCATCAAAATCTATGAGAATGGCTACACTTTTAGTCAGAGTTACTTGAGAATAAAGGGTCCTTCTAGTTTGGCTTGATCTTCCCTCTCAAATCTATTATCCCCGATCTCATCTGCTTGTAAACCAAGTCCATACTTTTAGCCTGTGACTTTTGACTTCTTGCCAAATGGCCTTGCCATACACTTCTAATAGACTTGATTATGATAGTTTGCCCTTATTCTTTCTCATCTAATAGATTTAATTGTTACAACTTATGCTTGGCCTATATTGATTCAAGAAGTTTAGCTTTTAAAGCTACTCTCAAAGACTGCAATTTAATTTCTATTGGCAAGACTGCATCTATCCCATATACAAGAGAGAAATGAGTAGCTCCTGTTGAAGTTTGAACTATTGTACTGTAACCCTAAAGTGCATATGGTTATTTGTTAACCCAATCTTGATAGGGTTCAATTACTTTAGCTAATATCCTTTTGATATTCTTATTCGCTGCTTCAATCACTCTATTGGCTTATGGTTTGTAAGGGGATGATATATGGTGCTGAATCTAGTATTTTTGTAAAAGTACCATAGTTTTGGCTTGGAATTACACCCCATTATCTAAGACTATATGGTGTGAAACCCCATATCTCATATCAAATTATTCTTTATGAACCTCGCCATTCCCTTTGCTCCTAGCTTTT
>CANXYI010944571.1:0-10682 GCA_948208565.1 Hura crepitans | reverse complement strand
GTAATAATTAGTTAAACAACTTATTTTACACATCAATTGCCTAACTTTCATATTAAATGATTTTCTATATAACTAATCAGTGTTTTCATAATAAAATGGATTTGAGTTTTCTTAATCAAAAGTTATATAGAGATAGGAGCTAGACAATTATTGCCAATTCCTATGGAATTATAGGTAATTGTCAGGTCACACCACTACTAATCAATAACTCAATTTTTGGATGTACAATATACTTGTTGTATACTTTAAATATCACAATTTTCTTCTTATTCATGAAAAGCTGACTTAACTATTTTAAATATAATGCATGCTTGCTCGAGATGGGAATAATAAACATTACATTATAAAAATAATGCATATTATTGGGGCATAAATAGATCTAAATTCTGAACCTTTCTAGTACAGAAGATCAAAGATCTTAGTTTAGAGGCCAGGTGGTGACTGCACTAACCACTCTTGTCCTTGATAAAAATATCATATTCTTTACACTTGTACATAAGTGGATTTGTTTAGGAATCAATTATTGGTCTAATGAGATTTGACAATAAGAATCCTAGTTGGACTAAGACTCTTATGCATTGTGTGTTGCCAATGTGCTTCAAAACCCATATGATCACACACTATGGGAAATAAAAGGAGATTCAAAGTATTTGAATAGATTAATGACATGAGATATCATTAATAGATTAACAAAAGAAATGCAGAAAATGATTGAGCTTAGAGCTCAATGACAAATTTGGATAGTAGAACTAGAGTTTTAAAAAATAGATCTAGTCCATTTTTGGAAACCAAAACTAAGGTTTCCAAAAATAGACTTTATTGAGTCTAGTTGGTTGAGCTTTTTAGTTCTTATTTTTATGGATATTTTAAGAGTTAAAAAAACTTAAGATCAGATCATTAAGAGGCTAATTAAGTGGTCTTGTTGAGCCATAAATCCACTTAGCCATGTGTAATTTACATATAGGCCCATTACTTAGCCTATGTGTATTGGCCTAGAGAGCCTATACATGTGGCTTTCATGTATATGATTTCATATGTTCATGTTTGTTGGAATTGGTCCAAAATCATTTGGAACAGTTATTTTACAAAATAATGCAAATTGGTTAATTGGTTTAGAAATTGGATTTTTGGCATTAGTGCAATTCAAAATTTCAAATTAAATATTTCCAAGATTTATTGGAATTTGCTACTAGAATTGATACAAATTTAATTAATTAATTGGATTAAATAATTAAATTTGTAAATGAATTATTGGTTGGACCAATAATTAGAAGAAAATCAACACTTTCAAGCATATGTGACCTAAGAATCCCAAAAACAATTTTCAATTGGATTGAAAATTTTTCCTTTTTATAAATGTTTTTTTTAATTATAAAGGATGTTTAAATGTGGAATTAATTTGATTAATTGCATTAATGTGATTAATTTTCATATTTAAAATTTCACAAAGCTAAGTATACATAACATGTTAATTTTGCAAGAGTTGTAAAATGAATTAAATCAACCAAGTGGGATTCAAAAATTGCAAGTTAATTATGTGCATTAGAAATGCATGTTAAGGGTGTATCTTTGGCATAATGACTAGTTATGAACAAATAATAATTAGATTGATCTGCATTGCATAAATTTTTTCTTTAGTTCAATTAGGCCTATGGGTCATAGCCTTTTCTCTTATTTCTCTATTGTATTTCTCATCTCATCTAATTCCCCTCAAATGTTATATGAAGTCTTTTGAATTATATGATATGCAATTAGATTGCATAGGATTAGATTAGGATGAAGAAATACAAGGAGCAAAAATAAAGAAGAAGGCCCACTAAGAAAAACTAAGAAGAAATAGATAGAAGTGTTCTTTTATTTCTTTTTGGATTTGTTATTCATGTATAACTACCTAGGGTCTGGCATAAATTGGTTTCATTTGGCTTAAGGAAATCAATGTAGTAAAAGTCCATAGCTAAATCATGCATTTAATATGATTAAATAGCACATGTATGATTTAGTGAGATTAAATATGCATATGCATGTGAAATCTATTTGCATGGGTATACCAAAGTATGCAACCCTAGTGAGACTTAATTGGAAGAAATCCCTCGATAAAATAAGACTTGTAAGACTTTTATTAATATGAGTTAAACTAGAGTTCTCTTTAGTATTGTGTTATTTAGCATACTTAAGCCCATGCTACATTGGATATATTTAAATCATATTAATGGGTCTGTCTTAACATGATTATTAGTTTGTTGAGCATACTCAAGGCTAATAATCATGAGGCAAGATTGAGAAAATATACATGTGATACATATGCATCAAGTGTTGATGACCTAATGATTAGTAGTTGTATATGATGCAATTTGCATATGATGCCTACCATTTAGTTAACAATTATGCTTGTTGACATACTCAAGGCTTTGACCTTAACCAAAATAGATACTGACTTACTAAGAGAGTTTCTAATGGGCTTTCTTGGATTAATTAGTGAGCAATATTAGTTCATAATAATATAATAGGAGTAATGTGTGATTTTAAAGACCTTAAAATTGTTGCATATATGTACATAATCATAGTCTAACTTGCTTTCATTTTTATATATAGCATCACTACCATAGTGTCTTTTAACTTGAATTTATGCCAATATTAACTGAAATAACTTTGAAATATAAGAATAGATCTTAGAAGTAGAAGAAAGATATTTGTTAGACACATATATTCTACCTTCTTTGATTGAAGAACATTCTACCTGGGTATTAGAAGCTTTTTCAAAAGTATATGGGGATGGCAATATAATTTCCTTTATGTCTCTTAAACTTTAGAAGAAGTATAAGCATGTGATGCTTAGACCATCAAATATCATCTTATGAAATAAAAAATATGTGATATCTAAGACATTATTTCATTTAAAGGTAATAGAGGACATTCCATCAGTTGAAAGCATTGGGCTTCAATTTCATAATTTTATGACATATTAGAATTAAGAGTTTATTCTATAATCACAAAAACATGGTAAATTTGATCAAGACTTTTTTTGCTGGGAACCAAAATTATAGTCTAATTAGTTGAAAGCTTATGGAAGCAGAAATAGGCTGATCCTAAAAGCAAGAACTACAAAGCTTATCTTGTGTCTCTAATGAAGAAGGACCATGTGATGCTTTAACTTTAGGTATTAATATTATTGAGATTAATACAATTAAGGGTGAGGTTGACCTACAGTAGCAAATGGAGCAAGAGTTGCCACATTAGCTATAAGAACATATCGTTTATATTTACCTTTAAGAATTGTATTGGAACTTGATAATTGTTATTTTGTTCAATCCTTAAATAATAATATTATTTTTTTTATCTTGTCTCAGTAAACAAGATTTTGATATTAACATTAATAAGATTAAGGGTTGCTCAGCTTATAAAGACAATGTTTTATATTGTTCTCAATTTAATGTTAATGAAATTTATGTTCTTGATAATCAAAAGAAACTCTAGAATATTAATACCAAGTGACAAAGGGCGGATAACCTGTAACCATCTTTCTTATGGCACTATTGTTTAAGCCATATAAATAAGAAGCATATGGCACCCTTAACATACTTAAAATTACACCTATTATGGAATTTATACATTTTCTATTGAATACACTTACAGAGATGCTCTTCATCATCCTAGGATCGATTTTATAGTCTTTCCCACCTTAGTTCTCGTGTATATGCTTAATCTCTAAATTCGATAATACATAATAAATTAGAAAAAATCATAAAAAAATATGTAGGCATCTAATTTCAAAATTGAGAACATATCTATGATATAGAGCAAGTCAACTTACCTATAAAAATGCTCGATTTTCAATTAGAGGTTAGGTTTAGCTTAAGGGTTCAAAACCTTAAACCTTTAAAGCTCTACTTCTCCATTAAAATCACTTTCTTTCATGAAACTAAGGCTGGAATCCAGTTTTAGATGTCAAGAGAATCATTTTGCATATAATATATGAAAGGTTTTCGGTGTGTTTTACGTGAGAAATGGAATATGGAAGGGAAGAGAGAGAAAATAACCATGATGGATGATTTTTCTAGGATTTATGGGAGAAGATAGGCTCATTTAACAACTCTAGATCTCTCCACACATAACCATCCATTTATATTATGAGTATGAATGGTCCTGATCATGCCACATGGTGATTAGATGGCCAGAATTAATCTTATATATATATATATATTAACTTTAGAAATGGAAAATAATTCATAGAAGTCTCTTAAAATTATGTTTTTAGTGCCAAAAATTGATGAATTGCTTTATTAAGGAATACCTAAAATATCGAGTCCAAATTCTAAAAGGAACTATGTTAACTACTCACTCATATAATTAGGAAATTCTGATTAAATATCAAATGACCTCAAAAACTTTTGATTCCACCACCATAAAACTCATTGGAATTTTTAACCTTCAGGTTATGCTATTTTCGGGTTAGTCCGGGCACGTCCCGGCCATTTTCCCAGTTTGGTGTAACTTAAGCCACTATTCACTAGTTCTGGACCCGAAATAATTTATTAGTTTAGAGAAAGGTGCTAATTATTTTATTTTTATCATTATTTTTCCTATCAAAGTTTCATGAATAGTACTCCCCCTTCAGCTACCTTTATTGGATCTAGTTGCTCAAAGAGCACTGCTCGCTCTTCGTGCTACACTGTTCATAGAATCAAGGCTCATAGGTATTACAGAGGGACTACTAGGATATAACGAAGAAAGTTCAATGACCATTTAGGTAAAGAAGGGAAAATTTAGATTTTCCTATAAAATCTAACTTGACTTTTTAGTCAAGAGTGAATAGTGCAGCAATCTATTTCTTCTTCTCCTAAACAGTTGAGTTTTCTCCTCCCCCTTCTCTACCATTTTCTTCTCTTTCCTCCTCCAATCAAGCTCTAACCTCTCACTTTTAAACCCTCAATCAATCTCTCCATAGTTTTTAAAACCCCATAGAAGCAAGAAAACAAAGAAAATATGGTTTGTGAGAAAGATTTAGTGGGTGAATAGTAACTCAATTTTTAAAGAGGTAAGATTTCTTTGATCTAACAATTTTCTAGTGTTCTATGAGTGATCAAGAACACATTTATCAAGTTAAATCAAAGTTTAGATGCCTTTATGATTTATTATGAATTTTTGAAAGTTGTGGGATGAATAGTAACCATGTTTTAAGAAATTGTCTATTTGTGGAGTTTTAAATTTTTTTTGGGGTGTCTCTGGGATGCCAATAAGAGTTTTATAAGGTTGATTTAATAACTAGAGGCATGTTTTAATTATTGTGAATTTTTTTTATTATGGATGAGGTTTAAGTTTAAAGAGGAAAGAGAAAAAATCAATGGGAAAAAAGGGAATTAAAGGCTTAAGGATGCTATTGTTGAGTAATTGAGCTTAGCAAGGTAAGTGTATCCTTATAGTATGTGTAATCGAGTTAAATTGTGCTTAACTGATATATGCCCTAAAAATACATAATATGTGAATGTGAGTAATTATGTGTAAAATACTCTTTTATGTGAATTAATGAATTTGATTATGTTAAATGGTAATGAGATGTATGATAATGCATTTAAGATAATTTGAATGCATGAAAATGATATAGATGTCATATTACGATTATAATAAAAAATATGTGTAATATGATGTAAATGGTGTATAATTATACGTATACGGCTAAGTATACATGTAATTGGATGAAAAACATGTTTACACACATGCTAGGTGTATAATGGAACATGTTATTTGTTATGAATACAAGAGAAAGTGAGTGAGGACATTATATGAATAATGTATGTATGTGATGTAAATTATGAGCATTTATATTTAATTAATGTGTTATACATGTTGGAGTATACAACCATGATGTATGATATATTGGATGTATATTAATCCAAATTATTAGTATATATTTATCATGTTAAAAAGATATATGTAGAGGTATGTAACATGATGGCTAAATAGCCATTTAATGTTTATATGCATGTGTTTTGCTTTATTTATGGCATATGACCAATGGTGAATGATGTTATGAATGTTAATGATCATAAAAGCATGTATTAAGATTAGGGATACGAATAAGAATATGTATAACATGCAATGGGATGTCATGGCCAAATGGCCTAAATGTATGTATATATGTGAATATTATCAAATGATGTATGCAAATGATGATTTATGCACGAGTTTAAATATGTGATCATATACACATAAGCTAAGCCATGTTATGTAAAGAAGTGAATTTATGATCCATGAATGAGGTTATGGCTTATGATTAATTCACGTATTTGTATGTTGAATACCAAGCATGATATGGATAATGCATGATAATATACATGTTTATGGTCATGAGGAATTGTGTTGATGTATGTAATAAGAAAATGTGTATGGTTGAGCAATTCTTGATGGCTTGGTTAAATGGTCTAGCATAATGGCCTTGTTATATTTAAGGCACATTAAATGTAAAATATGATTTTTAAGTGTTTTTATGGTACAAAAGTGATATGCAAATGAGATTTGTGATGTTATGCTTTGGGATGTCATTTTTGTTTAAAGCATATGGTGTGCCATGTTAACTTATGATTTTCTTTATGATAACTTGTTAATATGAGCATATTACTCATATTCTGATGAAAAGGCATACATTATGAAGAGGAACATGAATGAATAATGGTAGAATACAATTTCATGATCCTATGTTCAAAGATGGCTTTAATATGGCATTTGTTATGATTATAGCCAAATGGCTTATGGCATATAGTTTTATGTATGTTGCTTATTATGTATGTCATGAATAATGCATGACCATATAAATGAGAATGAGTATGTGAATATGTAATGACATGTGCAATATAATGAGAATCGATTTGAACACACACATACACACACACATATATATATATGAATTATTAGCATGAAAATGATGATATAATGATATAAATGGCATATGATAGTTATGGAAAGCCATAATACATGATGAGATTATGATATGGATGAATGGCCTACTATGAGAATTGTTATATAAATTACGAATTGATGATGTGGATGGCATATGGTAGTTGGGAAACATCATAATGCATAATGAGCTTATGATGTGGCTAAATGGCCTAATATGGAAATTGATAAGTGCTTTAGGCATTCATCAAATGTTTATGACATAATAATACAGATATAAGGCAAGAATGACTTAAAGTGATTAAATGAGTAAATTACTCATGATAATGTCTATTAAGTATAAAAGATGGATATGTTGATATGTTAATTAATGTACTCATATTACATGAATAGTAATCTATTAGGAACAATAATTGTTGAAGAACATTTATTTTGGTTAAGGTCATGTGTTGAGCAAATTAAAGATACAATTTGCTCAATTTACTTTAAGATGGTGAAACTGAAAGTAAATTTGGTTAGTGGCCCATACAAGTAAACAACCTAGTTAAATAGGTTGGCTAATCAACTAGGAGTGCTAGTAGCTGCTAAGGTACTTCAATACCTCGATTGTTTGGTTTATAAGTCTACTAATATGTTTTATCTTCACATCCAAGTTGGTAGATAAACCTTTAGGTTCATAAATGGCCGTATTGGCCATCATGCTATGTTATGTCCATTTACTCATGCTATACTCAGTCTTGGACTCATAATTCATGCTTGACTCTGGGTCTTATGATATGTTTGATCTTTAGATCCATATTGGTAGATGGACCTTTAGGTTTATGGGGGTTGTATTGGTATAACTTATGTTTGACCTCTAAGTCTTATGATGATTACTGACTTTCGAGTTTGATGTGTATAGGGCTTATATGGTGCAGAGGACCTTAATGGTCTACCAATACATTGTTATCCATAGTGTGCATGTTTCCTTGGATATGGGCCTAATAAATGGATTTTGAAGAAGTCTATAAATGGTTTTCATAATGAATAAATTTTAATAGTAAGACATGATCTTATGTTGCATTATGTTTATGATTTATGCCATGTGTGCATGTTATACATAAAGTTGTATATCATGCAATAAGTTGAATGTTAATGTTTTTTTTATCTTAGTGGATGATAATTTATATGCTTATGATGAGATACGTATGACTATGTTATGAGAAAGAGATTATGTGACCATGGCTTATGCATGATATACATGTGAGCTAAACTAAAAGTCCAAGCATGATAACGTTTAAACCAAGGCATAATAATAATGTTTGAAATTATTAGGTATATGAATTTATTATGCCTGTACATAAATAGTGGTGATTTTGAATTATGCAAATTGAGATGATGATCTTTTACATGTTGATATATATTGCAAGTTGCATATGTTGGGATCCTCAATCGGTGATTATATCTTATTTATCTATGCCTTTTTACACATGTTATATTATTGACTTTTAATGTAGCGGATTGGCATATAATGAATGTTAATATTTTAAAGTACTTAATATAAATTGAAAAGAAAAAAATGTGCCATATTATATTGGATACACCACTAAGCTACAAAGCTTAACGCATTGTTTGTTTGCAATGTATAGGTTATTAGATAGTACAGAATAAAGAACCTTCAAGCTATAGAGATATTAAGGTTTTGAAGATTATGTTGATTACATGGTTTTTCTATGATTTATGTAATAAGAAAGGAAGAGTTTTTTAGCACTCATATTTATAATGATTTATTATTATGGGCCTACAATGTATTAAAAGTTTATATGATTTTGTAATATATATTTGAATATATATGAGGACATGTTATTAATGGGTACTGATATATGATGATTTATGAGCTATTGTGTATGTAAGGATTGGAATGGATATGAGACAAGTGTTGATATTTATGTATATTTGTGAATGAGATGATGTTGACTCTAGATTGTCAGAGGATGAGATTTGTGTTAATATATTTGTAGTGTTTTTTTTTTATGCAGGTGACTATTTGGGATAGTGTCTCGGTATAGCCATTATGCTACCAGAATTTTGATAGGAGGACTCTATTAGTATAGTTTAGATGAGGTTTTTGATAAGATAGGTTTTCATAGGTTGTATGATTAGAGGATATGTATTAGTTTAAAAAGGGAAAGATTTTAAATAAACCAAATAAATAATAAGATAGATTGTGGTTGTGTGTCACTTCTTATTTGGGTTCGACAATGAAGCTGGGTAAAGGGTGTCACAAAATTCTCTTTCTTCTACTTGAGATGGTCAACACCATAGCTAGGCTCTCTCTCTCTCTCTTTCTTCTTATTCCTTCTTTCATCAACACACACTCACTCACATTAATTTTCACCACTAAACAAGCCTTCATCACCTCTAGATTAAGATTTTAAAAAGAATAATTCAAAAGTAATAATTAATTTAGGTTTAGCAACCTTGATGAATAGTGACACTTTGTGTTAGTAAGTGCTTAATTGTTCAATTTTATATTTTTTAATTTGTTATTTAATGCCAGTTAAGTGTTTTTGCATTCAACTTTAAGTTTGAAGTACTATTGGAATTTATATGAATTTTTCTAACATTAAACTTATTATGTTTGTTGACAAAGGTGGAGAACTGCAAGGGAAAAGGAAATAGAAAGCATAGAAAGCTTAAGCTGATGCCAAGTGATTAATTTGTAAGTGTATTCAATGATATATATATATATATATATATATATATATTAAATTACATGATTTTCATAATTCAAGTGTGTTTGCATTTGTATGTTTTAAGAAACTTATGCATGTATAGATGATTTTATGCATAATTATTGATCTAATGGTCCTAATTAGATGTTTAAATCACATTTAAAAGGAGAAATGAATCGAAAAAGATTGTTAAAGTGTGTGGACACTCATGGCTGATTGGGGTTTCATGTATGTATGTTAGGTGAATATGTGGTATCATGGTGATTATGACTAGTAAAATTGTTAATTAGAGGAAGAAATAGTAATTTAATTAGAACACAAATGAATAGGCCATTAAGCTCGTATGGCCAAATGTGTTAAGGAATATGAGCATATGTGTGTGTAATCATTTTAAAAATAAGGAGTGTCAGTACTAGCTACGTGTGATATAAATACTAGAAAAAGAAATATGTATAATGTAAATACTTGGTTATGTTTATCTTAAAATGAAATAGCTAGTGAAGTTGGAAATACAGTGGTGTTAAGGCATGTGTCTAAACAATATAACATAATAAATTATATGAGTTATAAAGTATGAACCCATAATAATAATGGTATCTTAGTTAACCAAGTCAATAAGAAAAGTATAAAGAGTTAACAAGATAGAAGTGAAACTAATCCTCAATCTACTTATCTATTTGGTAAAAGACATGTATATGTGGAATTAAACAAGACCTAGTTAAAGCCCATATGAGTTAGATAACTTAGATTGGATAGAGTAACTGATCAATTAGGGAGTTGTCATGCCCTAACTTTCGGTCCTATTTACCTAAACATAAAGTGAGAATTAGAGGAAATCATAGGGAATAAAATAAATGTACAAATCAAGTAGAGTCAGTTGGTATGAATAACAATGTAAAAATCCATCAAGAAATGTAATGGTCATTTTCCAAATTATTAGGGGCAATTTAGAAAAGGGCAGTTTAAGGCTCATTAATATGTGGAACATGTATGAAAGAGAGAGAAACATGAAAATAACATGAGAGGAATGCAGAAGTATGAAAAGAATAAGGTTTAGGGCCCGAGCTCGATGAATAG
>CANXYI010944485.1:0-10182 GCA_948208565.1 Hura crepitans | reverse complement strand
CTCTTCTGTTGCTAATGCCAAGTAGTGAGCAAAACCACCATAACTTTCTTCTATGTGTTAGGCACCACGAGGAATAAGAATTAGGTAGAAAGGAGTCTTTGTTTAGGAGATAAAATTCATACAAGTTGACTGGTTCAAAGCAATCCAGAATACTATCTTTAAGGTGAGTTTTGCATGATTCTTCCCTTTTCTTTAGAATTTCTGGCTGCCATTTGATGCTAGGACATGCTTAAGACATGTATGATTGTGTGTGTAAGGTGTTAATGGCCATTGGAGGGTAGTTTGGAGCCTACGAAGGAAAGAGAAGCTATTGTGGCAAACTAGACAACTTAGGGTGCTTGTAGGTTTTAAGGCTTTCTTTCATAAGTAAGTGAACTTTAAACCATTTCTTCATGTCTTAGGGTGCCTAGGCTATTGAGACTTGAGTTAGGATGGCTAGAATATTGAGTTTGAGGTTGATTTTCCTTCTTGGTAGTTTTGGTTAATTTGAGAATTTAGTGGAATTGAGAAATTGGCCTCACATGCTTATTGAATTTGATGCCTATGGTTATTTGAATGGTAAGTTTGCTGCCTATGATGAATATTCAAAAATTGTTTGGCATGCTAGGATGTGAACTATGGAAATTGAGAGTAGAAATCACCATGAATTATGTATTTTTGCTTATGGCTGTGAGCTATCATGAGAGATTCTTAAGAAGATTATTTTGTAACTTAGCACTATTGGCTTGAAATGAGATGTTTATGAGTATATTTGTGTTCATGGCATGTATATATGATTGAATATTGTTATCATGTGAAAAGGAATAGAAATTTAATCCATTTTCTCCTAAGTACCGGAGAGCTTAGTCATGGCATGTTGGCATGAAAATTAAGGTTATTTAAGTGTTAGTCAAGTAAGTTACAATGGCTTGATAGTTGGCATAAAATAACTATGGAATTAATAGAGTATATGACATATGGATATTATAACATACAATTTGATAATGTGTCTTTAAATGGCTAAAAAGGTTTGGACTAAAACATGTAGCTAAGGCTTGAAATAGCACCTTAAAAGTGGCTTGAAGTGTGCAACATAAATGCACTATTGTTTGTGCCTTAAGTGGCTAGATTTGAGACCTTTGCATGTTTGGCTATTATGCTTAGTAGTTAGCTTAGAAATTGGCCTAGTTATAGGTGACTTTATGCCCAAAAATGTACTTAAAAGGAAATTGAAAATTGAGTTAAATTTGGACTTAAAATAGTCCTAAAAATTGATTTCAAAAGTGATCGAAATGACTTATAACTGTTCAGTTGACTTATACCTGAACCAAAAATGTCATCGGATAGAAAATATTAACTTTTTAAGTATTAATGCCATGATAAACTATAACATATGATACCTTGAATTTTGGTCATAGAAGACTTAAATTTTCTAATGGAATTTTACCCAGTAGAGCCGAAATGTGGTTATACTAGTCTAGGTAAAAAAAATAAAGTATGAGATAAAAATTTTAACTGCCTGTTTTTGAAATATAAATATTATAAGAATATTTTTGGTCAATAAATGAACTTAAATTGAGCTACTTAGCCCATTAGTTAGACACCCATTGGATGGGTTAACCCATCAACTTAGAATTTTGTAGCTACTACTTGTCTAATATTCAGATAGTCCTTTTTATTGGTGGGTGGAGAGGTCTACAAGCTGATCTCTATTATGTCACCCAGTTATTAATGGTATTTATTAGTGGTTAGAGAGGTTTATAGACTGATCTCTATTATGTCACCTAGTTATTGATAATGATTATTTGTGGTTAAGGAGGCCTATGGATTGATCTCCATTATGTCACATAGCTATTATTTATTTGTATTTGGAGAGTCTATGACTAATCTCTATTATGGTACGCATGTTAGTGTAGCGGCGTAGGTCCAGAATAAGGACCATTGCACTAGTTTATTTTCCCTCTAGATCTAGTGTCTTTAATTGTTGTCTTCCTAGTTGGGCTAGTGAATTAAATTAAGTTATAAGCAAAATAATTATGGAAGATAAAGTTTAAGCATAATTGAATGATTTTCCTGATAAATGGGTAAAATACAGTAAAAAAGGGGCATTTTAGTCATTTTTCACATATGTTGCAAATAAAGTGATTTTTTTAAAGTATGCATGTTAAAAGTAATAATACTTACTCTAAATAATTTATCTGAATGCTATTTTAAACCTTATAAATACCTTAGGCGTATTTTAGTAATTTGGCACCCTAGTGGATAATAAAAGTATATAATAAAGTAAAATAATTTCTTAAATTGTACGGGTACGTAAATGATATAAATGCCATGATGTCAATGCTTTAAGTTCACCACTGAGTATCTCGTATACTCAGCGCACCTGTTTTGGTGCCTAGGTACATAATAGTGAGAACCTGCCTCGTGAAGTGTGACGATAGTGGTTCAATGGATACTAGTGAAGGATTTTTATGTAATTATTATACAGTTTTGATATCTATGTACCTAGGTGGGAATTGGGCAAAACATGTATGTAAGCTATGGTTCTGTAATGTATTTAAGTAAACATAACCTGCTGATGTAAATAAAGTATTTCTATATACTCTTCTTATGAATGTATTGTCAGTTACATTGTGTGATGTTGATGTGAGCCTGAGGCTCTATATATGCATGTTTTATCAGTGGCCTGAGGCGTGTGCTTGATGTGTGCTTAGGCTAATGTTACGCTGAGAATGGGGGACCAGATGGGTCCAAGTATTGTGAATGGTTTATTGAAGTGTCAAATAGGCTTGTTAAAATTTTGGGATAGGACCCAGACATCTATTATGCTATCGAAATTTTTAAGATTATGAAACATGACTCATAAGTATCTAAAAGTGGCATGTTTGTATGGCTATACCTTAATAAGATATAAAACCTATGGAAAGTGAATTCGGAAACAAAGTAAGTTTAATGGATGTAAGTAATAGGAATGGTATTAGTGACCTAGAAGTGCATGTATCACCTATGGGGTCTCCTAGGTGATCCAATAGAGGGTGTCACACCTGTAATTATCTAAGTCAAAATTTGACTATCAAAATAAATTCATAATTGTCTATTTTTTACTTTTAAATATTATAATATGATGATCAATAAATAAATGGACATAAAATAAGTTCAGATGGCCCATTAGTTAGACACCTAGTGGATGGGCTAGCCGGTCAACTTAGGGATTAGCAACTGCTAGATATTTGATGTTGATTTTTTAGATATTGAGAGGTCTACAAATTGATCCTTGCTATCCACTAAAGTTCTTACTGTAATTTTTGGATACTAAGAGGTCTACAAACTAATCCCTACTATCCACAATGTGATTGGTGGCTAATTTATTTGAGATATTAGGAGGTCTAAGGACTAATCCCTGCTATCTCTTATATGGTATTGGGAGGTTTAAGTGAACTGATCCCTACTATTAGACTAGGCTGGTGTAGCAGTCAAGGTCCAGAATGTGGGCCACTGCTTAACTTCTTTGTTCCCTCTTGGTCTAGTGTTTTAGGTGTAGTCTATCTAGTCGAGCCTATTAAATTAAATTAAATTAATATACAAACTCGATTGATGACAATTTACTAAATGATTAAATTCATTAAAATTATCATAGTGGTATAATTATAATTAAATGCATCAGGAGACTAATTAATTGGAATTAATCCCTTGCATTAATTTAACCTCTGCATTGCATTTATAGCTAGTTATTACATCCAAGTGCTTGCATATGACATGTTTTTAATGCATTAGATTTACCATTAGGTTTTATACTCAGTGTACCAGTGTTTTGGTACCCGTGTTACAAAGGTAAGCAAATTAGCCTCGGAGATCATGTAATGTAGTAGCATAGACTATGAAGGGTACATTAACGCCCTTTCTTTATTTTGTTAGTTAGCACTCATGTAAACACTATAGGTTATGGATTTAGCATGCTTAGAGGCTACTTGTGTCTATATATATTAAAAGGATAGGTGTGATATATGTAAATAGGTTGTCTATCTGAAATGGCTTATTTTTTTAGTTTTTGATGACTTTAGGCCTAAGGTCTTGTATGATTGTGATATGTTATTGATGTGTGTTGAGTTTTTTAAGGGGACCAGAAGGGTCCAGAATAAGTTGTTAGATGGGTGATAATGTTGGAAGTGCTTTTACAAGTGAAAAAAATTTTAAAATGTCACCCGGGTAGTCATTGTGCTACCCAATTTTTTTTAACATATAAATGTCCATTAAATGGGTTTTATATGTCTGTTATACCTCATTTGAAAAGGAATAAGAAATAAACTAATCAATATGGTAATATCTGATAAAGGTTTAAAACAATCTTTAAGTGTTAAGGAGTGCATACTTGGAGTAATCATAGGATGGGTAACTAGTAGGAAGTGCATCGCCTATCGGGTTTTTTAGGAAGTCTAGTAGGGGTTGTCACATTGGGTGGTATAAAAGCTTAGGTTATACATTCCTAGGTGTTTTACAAGCGTGATAATGTCTAAGGTTATTTCTTTCTAAATTGCTACACTACTAAGAGGTTGATAGGTCTTATTTCTTTTTGTAGCTAATCAAGATGAGTGATTAGATACTCGAAGATCAAGGAGAGGAAGTGGCTAGTTATGCCCCTATAATAATTTAGGGGGGAGTTGATAGTATAGCTATACTAAAACCCAGAGTTGCTACATAACAACAATAGCCATAAGCACAACCATAAACATGAGAGTCCCTGGCACTGTTACAGCTGATAGTAAATTTGATCAGACATACTTCTACAGCTATTGTTCCACCTCCTCCACCAATTCCAATACCTCTACCACCACCAGCTCCACTATAAAAGACACCTTTAGAGAGGATTAAAAAGATGAGAGCTATAGATTTTTTAGGTATAAAAGAGGATGATGTAGCTCAAGCAGAGTATTGATTAGAGAGGACCTTTAAAATCTTGGAACAACTGGAATGTACAAAGGAAGAAAGTTTGAAGTGTACAACTTCTCTACTTCAGGAAGAAGCATTTCATTAGTGGGATACCATTAAAAAGAGAAAGCTAGTAATAAATATCACCTGGGAGTTCTTCTTAATAGAGTTTAGAAAGAGATATATTCCAAATTCATATAAGGATAAGAAGAGGCAAGAGTTTCTAGATTTGAGATAGGGTAGGAGAATAATGTTCGAGTATGAGAAGGATTTCACTATACTGATAAGATATGCTGAGGATTTCATTCCTAAAGAAGAGGAGAAATGTAAGAGATTTTTGAAAGGCTTGAATGTTGAATTGAGGATGCAAATTGCTATCTCGAGAGTTATAGAGTTTGTAGTATTAGTAGTATCTATATATGATATGGAAAAGATGGTTCAGGAGAAGAGGGATTTCTTTTAAAGGAAGAGACAGTTCACTGCTGGGAAGCCTAGTGCAGCCTCAAGTGGTAGTAAGAGAAAAAGAGAAGCACAATCTCAGTTCCAATCAGTGCACCAGGCATAAAGGTAGACTTAATCTCAAAGGTCTAGGCAAGCTTCTACAGTTAGGCTTCGACCACCTCCATGAGCCACTAGTGCCCTAGGACCAACAAGGAATATAAATGGACCCTTGACTTGCAATACTTGTAATAAGAGACATTAGGGCTAATGTTGGTTGAGTAGAAAGGGAGAGTGCTTTACTTTTGGTGCCAAAGATCATTACTAAAGAGAGTGTCCTTAGAGATAGCTAGAGGGTGCTTATACACAGGCATCTGTAGCAGCATCTCAAGGTAGAGGATAGAGGCACGGTAGAAGAAATTAGCCCAGTGCTAGTTAGGGAATAAGATCATAAGCTCATGCACCAGTAAGGCAATGTCAGGGCTTATCAAGAAGTAATACCCTTAATGTTATTACTTATACGTTTCACTTATTTCACATTCCAGTTTTGGCATTGATAGACCCAGGATATATACATTCTTACGTATGCACTACATAAGCACATGATAGAGAACTAAAATTTGAGCATGTAAACATAGACATTCAATTTAGTAATTCTATAGGATAAAGTGTGAATATGGATAGAGTGTATAGGTAGTGTCCCTTAGTAATTCAGGAATGTTTGTTACCTATGGATTTGATTGAGTTACCTTTCCATGAATTTTATGTGATTTTGGGAATGGATTGGTTGTTTTAACATTAGGCTTTAGTGGATTGTAAACATAAAAAGCTAATCCTCCAAACTGCAGAAGGATAGGCAATGACAGTTGTGGGTGAGAGAAACCTTTTGGATAATCTCATCTCAACTATTATAGTAAGAAACTCATTCATAAAGGGTGTGAGGCTTATCTAACACATGTCATTGACATTAATACTTCCAACCTAATTCCTAAATAGATCCTCAGTTACCAGGGTTGCCTCTATAGAGAGAGCTTGATTTTGAGATTGAGGTGTATTTTAGCACAACTCCTATGTCCATTACACCCTATAAAATGACACCTGCTGAGTTGAAAGAAATGAAAGGTGTAGCTATAAGATCTACTAGATAAGGGTTTCATTAGACCTAATACTTCACCTTAGAGAGCCCTTATTTTTTTTGTAAAAAAAAGAAGGGTTACTTCTGTTGTGCATTGATTATAGATAGCTAAATAAAGTGACAATGGAGAATAAATTCCCCTACCTAAAATAAATGATCTTTTTGACTCGTTGAGAGGTGTTGGTGCATTTTCAAGATTGATTTGAGATCTAGGTATCACTAGTTGAGAATTAAGGAAGCTAATATTCCTAAAACTGCTTCTAGAAATTGATATGGGCATTATGAGTTCTTAATGATGCCATTTAAGCTCACTAATGCCCTAGTGGGTTTTATAGATCTAATGAATAGAATGTTTCAACCATACATAGATTAATTTCTTATGGTATTCATTGATGATATTCTAGTGTACTCTAGGACCAAAGAAGAACATGAAATGTATCTTAGAGTTGTATTATAGACTCTGAGGGAGAAACAACTATATGCCAAGTTGAGCAAGTGTGAATTCTAGCCAAATAAAGTAACTTTTTTGGGACATGTAGTGTTAACAGAGGGTATTAGAGAAAACAACAGTAATGTCAAGGTAGTATTAGAATAGGAACCTTTTAGGAATGTGATAGAGATACGAAGTTTTTTAGGTTTAACTGGGTACTACAGAAGATTTGTGAAAGGATTTTCTATGATTGTAGCCCCTATGACTAGATTGATCAGAAAGAATGTGAAATTTGAGTGGGATGCCAGATGTCAAGAAAGTTTTGCCAAGTTGAAAAAGATGTTGATAGAAGCTCTTATCCTGATTTAACATGAATGGGGTAAGGACTTTGTTGTGTATAGTGATGCCTCACTTAATGGATTAGGTTGTGTATTAATATAGGAAGGAAAAGTGGTAGCCTATGCTTTGAGATAATTGAAACCTCATAAGAGGAACTGCCCTACTCATGACTTAGAGCTAGCCACCATTATGTTTGCTCTTAAAATTTGAAGGCATTACCTATATGGTGACAAGTGTTATATCTACACATACTATAAGAGCAAATCTCCTTACTCAGAGGAAGTTGAACTTGAGGCAAAGAAGGTGGTTGGAACTGGTTAAAGAATAAGATTGTTTGATAGATTACCACCTAAGGAAAGCTAATATGGTGGCAGATACTTTAAGCAGGAAATTCATGGTAACTTTGAAAGCCATGAATGCTAGACTACAATACACAAGGGAATATGCTATCTTGGCTAAACTTCATATTAAACTAGATTTTAAGCAACAGATCAAGGAAGCACAAGGTAAAAATGAACAACAAGTACAGTTTATGCATAAAGTTAAAGAGGGGAAGGCAACAGGATTTGAATTAAGTAAAGATGAATGTCTATATTATCAAGGTAGGTTATATGTACCTAGTATAGATGACCTGAGGTTACAGATACTAAAAGAGGCTCATGAAGCTCTTTATTCCTTGTACCCTAGTAGTATAAAGATGTACTTAGATTTAAAGTCCCAATACTAGTGGTCAGGTATAAAGAGAGATGTAACAGAGTATATGGCTAGATGTATGATATGTTAGCGAGTAAAAGCTAAGCATCAGGTTCCTTCTAGGTTGTTGCATCCTATAGCAATACCAAAATGGAAGTGGGAAAAGGTTACACTGGATTTTGAATAGGACTGCCTATAATTAGGAATAAGTGTGATGCTATGTAGGTGATTATTGATAGACTGACTAAAACAGCTCACTTTATTCTTATTAGAATGGATTACTCACTAGAAAGACTAGCTAAATTATACATTAATGAGATTATCAAAATCCATGGTGTACCAATGGCCATTATTTTAGATAGGGATCCTTGATTCACTTTCAGGTTTTGGAAGAGACTGTATTAGACATCAGGTACTAAGCTAACTTATAATACAACCTTCTATCCTTAGAGAGATAGACAGTCAAAAAGGGTGATACAAGTATTAGAAGACATGTTAAGTAGTTGTGCCATTGAATTTAAAGGTAGCTGGGACTATTACTTGTCCTTAATTGAATTTGCTTACAATAATAATTATCAAGCTAGTTTGGGTATGGCAACTTATGTGGCATTGTATGGCAAAAGATGTAGAACTCCTTTGTGTTAAAGTGAAGTCGGGGAAAATAAGATTTAAGGAGTTGATCTGATTAGAGATGCAAAAGAAAAAGTTAAGGTTATTAGGGAAAGATTGAAAGCTATAACTGACAAACAAAAATCTTATACTGACAAAAAATGGAGGGATATTGAGTATACAGTGGGTGATAGAGTGTTTTTGAAAGTATCTCTATTAAAGAAAGTGCTCAGATTTAGGAAAAGGGGAAAACTAAGTCCCAAATTTATCAGGCCATATAAGATTATAGAGAGAGTGGGACCACTAGCATACAGGCTAGCCTTACCACCTGAGTTACAATAGATACATGATATGTTTATGTTTTAATGCTCAGAAGGTACATGTCAAATCCTTCTCATATAGTTTTAGTGACGGACATTGAGGTATAGCCAGACCTAAGCTACAATAAGGAACCAATATAGATTTTGGCTTAAAAAGTGAAACAGTTGAGAAATAAAACCATCCTCTTAGTTAAGGTACTCTAGAGGCATCATAATTTAAAAAAAGCCACATAGGAACTCGAGGAGCAGATGAAAAGTCAATATTTGCATCTATTTATTCTAGGTAATTTCAAGGATGAAATTTCTTAAGAGGGGAAGAACTGTAACGCCCATAAGTTAAAGCTCTATGAATAGTACATTCGAGGCTTTAAAAGTGTGCCCGAAATACTGGGTCACCTTCACGAGGCCGGAGGTGGGGCATACTAGTCATGAAATATTAAAGGGCTTGAAAATTATGAAAATGACTTAATTTAAAGATTAGTAGAACCAATAAACTATTTTAGATTGTAATCTAGTAGGCCATAGGCTCAGATGGACTTGGGCTGAGAATGGCCTGGGATGTACCTAGATAGACTTGAAAATACCATACCTTTAAGGTTAAAAATTCTCTTGAGTCCATTGGTGAAGGAATTGTAAAATTTTAAGGTCGTTTGTTACTTTTTCTTAATTTTAGATTTTACACATAAATTAAGATAATTAGTTAATTGTCCTACCAAGGGAATTTGATTGTAAAATTTTACGAGCCTCTAAATGGGCGTAATTGAGGATTTTTAAAATTGATGCAATAATTTTTAGACATTCGAGTGAATTTTTAAAATTTTGTAAAATTTCTATCGAAACAAGCATTTTTGGGAAGCTCAAGAGACATGTGTCATCACCCGAGCCACCTAACCCCACTATATAAGGGCCATTATGCCACCTAAGCAACCTATGTGGTAAAAACCACTCACCCACCTGTACTTTCTCCTTTCTTCCTCCTCTCTCACACTCTTTCCTCCATTTTCATGGCTTTCCAAGCCTAAATTAGCCTTAATTGCCTCCAAAAATTCCTTAAGTTAAGTAGCAAATATTCTTTTAAAATCTAAAATAAAATTCAAGGAATATCAAGTGTATATAAAAGATAGGTTGAAAAACCAATTTTAAGTGTAAGTGTTTTTCTTCCCTTTTTATTTTATTTCCTAGGGGATTTCTTCATTCTAAGGAGGCCTATGTCTTTAGATTTTAGTTTGGAAGCTTAAGGAATTTTTGGTATTTTTTAAAGATATTACCGTGTGTATATAGGCCAAAGGGAAGGAGGAGTGCAACAAGGCAAT
>CANXYI010943945.1:0-13672 GCA_948208565.1 Hura crepitans | reverse complement strand
ACTAACACCAGCCTAGAGGAATTAAGCCCGTTGCCCATGGTCTATCTAAAACTCTAAAGCCTGTGGTCCACATAGACTATATCCTCGAAACTAAGGTTTGTAGAATCCGAGTTTGTTTAGAGGTTCATAGAATCTGAGTCCGAAAAGCTTTCAAAATTCTATTATTCCTATTTGGACTCTAATTCGAAATTTGATGAGACTTCCCTTTAGTTGAATGGGAATGCATTACCATAACCCTATATAAACACCTCTCATGAACTTAAATTGATATAACGAATTAACTTAAAGAAACCCTATCATATAAGCAATTCTACACGTCCTAACCTTCACTAAAACATATAATTTTTTCTAAACCATAACCTTTGTCTTATTGCTTGAAGTTTCACTAATAGGTAAGCCCGAGGCCATTAATTTACTACTTTAATTCCTTGTTTATTTCATTAATTAATTAACCGAGGATCTCTAATAATTAATTGACATGTGAGGTGATTTCTTGCAATCCCCATGTCAATTATAAGAGTATAATGATAATTATTTATACAATTTTACATGTTTCAATGATTTTTAGAATTATTTAAATCATAACTCAATTTTTGAGGTTCTTGATAAGTCCACATAGACCTTTTTTCCATGAGGGTTCAGGTCTATGTAAACCAATTATTTTATGCATCTTATTTATTGTAGTCTATATGGACTTATGTGCGATGTTTATATTTTATGAATTAATAAAGCTTTAATACTTATTCATAATAATACTGATGATGAATAGTTCATATTCTATTAATAATCGTGATTATGTACGTTGTTTAAACTATCATTTGTTTTAATGGTTAGCATTGATAATAATAATAGTTAATTATGTATATTCCTTTCATAATCATAAACTTTCATATGTTATTCATGTACACTATTACCATGTGATATAACTTTGCTATTTGGTCCTCACGGACCCTATTTTGTGTTTCTAACCATTTTATTTTGAATTGTGTGAGCTGTGACTATTTCTGTAGAAATAAAGGTCCACACAAGCCTATTTCAAGAAATATATATAGTCTACATGGACTTATTGAGGAGGATTAGATGAGTCTGCATGGACTCAATGACATTGAGCTACGACATATTTTCTTATATACTTTATTTATTTTGGTTAGTTCTTATTTTATGTACTTTTTCTAATAGTTGTGCTAGGTAGCTTAATTAACTTATTTTACAAGTAAAATATAACCTCACAATAATGATTTTTCTACATAATTAATTGATGTTTTATTAGCAAAATGGTTTTGATTTTTCTTAATAAAAGTTACTATAAAATAGATTTTACAATAGGCCAATCTCTTAGAGATGAGAGTTAGGCAATTATCATCAATTCTTATAGAATTATGCGTAATTGTCAGGTAACCAAACAAATAATAAGTAGCCTATTTTATAAATGTACATTATTGTTGTATCTTAATATTTATTACGTATTATTTTAATTTATCGCAATTCACTTTTCCTTATGTGTAAATGTGACAAATGATTTTAAATTATTTGTTTACTTGATGATATGAGATCGATAAACATTAGAATGTAAAATAGGTATATTATAAAGGTATAAATAAGATATTGATTCTCAACCTTTTTAGATGAAAGATCAATAGGTTTTAGTGTAGCCAAGTGGCAACTCTATCAAAACTATCTTGTGCCTCTACAGTGCCTATTCCATCATAAACCTTCTAATTTAGTTAAAACTTAAACATAAAAAAGTTAAACTTTTGCATATTAAGGTATCTCGAAAAAAGAAAACTTGCATCATAAATAAATCGGTTAAATTTATTAAGTAATGTTTAGGTTTAAATTAAACATGTAAAAAGTATGAAAAAGTTGGAATACATACAAAAATCCCTTTTTGCTCATACTTAGACTTGTATCTATTTCTTCTCACTACCCTTCTCCTTTTTATGCTCTGCACCTTTCAGTTTTTCTACATGTAAATATGTTATGAGTCATTGTGTAATAGAGGTTTTAGAGGAATCTATACATATATATCTAGTTATGGTTGCTTATGTTTCTATTATTATGATTATGTTTAGTAAGCTTGCTATATAGGTTGAGATGATGTTTAATAGTTGTATGTATGCTAAACAGGTTAGCTTTTTACCTTGGTAAACTATTCCACCAAGCATAGGTGGTTTAGTTATGTCTTTAAGTTATTATAGGATCAGGGGATTTGGGATTATGTTATTGATAAATATAGATAGAGTGCCATGGTTCTTTGATAGAAATTTCATAGGTTTGATACCCCAAAATGTAGAGTTTTACAGAAGATATGTTGTTCAAATTTTTTTTCTCAATTACCCATATAAGTTATTAGAGTTTAAGCCATTATATTATGTTGTAATACCTTCATTTGGAAACTCAGTTGTGTCTAAATGGAGAGCATTAGAGTTGGAGATTTTAGAATTAAATATAACTTATTTTTAGAATCATGTGATGTTTTAAAAGAAATTAATCTTATTTTTTAAAATTAATAATAAAATTGTCATTATTTATAAATGGTTTAAGTCATTATTTATTTCTAAAGTTCTATAGCAAATTTAACTAAAATAATATTGTAAGAGTGTTTGTAAGAGTGTATTTTGACTACTTAAAAAAACTTAAGAAATGGAGTGACTTTATCGTATACTTTTCCTAATGAGTCAATTTTATGCTCAAACTTATTGAAATAGATAGATTTTTCCTTTTAAAGTAATAACAAGTGGCATTTTGTGATTAGATGATGTAAAAGTATTTTCTCACTATTTGTGAAGTTTAGGGATAAAACTTGACAAAAAAATTATTTAAAAGTTGTTTACATCGGTCCAAAAAATTAAGCCTATTAAAATTTGAAACCCAATAATTATTTACAAAAAGTCTGAATGGTTAAGTTAGATAAGGTTTGAAAAGCTGGAAAATGTGACCAATTCCTACTCTAAGATAGATAAAGATTAAATTAAGGTAGGAGTTCTATCAGGATCACGACTTTCAAACCTATATATAGGCTATTAGGCATAATTGAAGGGATCTCTCGAATTAGCAGAAATAATTAGCGTATATTTACTAGATATTTGCTTAAATTCATTTACTTTGCCAATAATTTTAGCTTAGATTTAGGCTTAATTCTCGTGTTTCAGTTAAATTGCTCTTGCTTGATATCAGTCTAGAATTTGTTTTAAGTAAACAGTGAGTTTAATAGATTTTCCTAGGTTTCTCAGAGCCTTACTTGTTTATTCTATTAAACATTTTTGCTTGTAATCTTGTTGAGTTAGACTAGTGAATCCCTTGAATAAAATTATTAGATTTTTTATTCCATTCTCTTGGGATGAAACATCTTTTTATTGACCATAATGGGAGGCTCTCTATGAATTATAACACAAGATTATAGGAGAAGTTAAAGAGTAAAAGTGAGATGGCGAATTCCAGTACAAAAACTAATGAAGTCAAAAAAATGCCAACTAAAACTTCTCATGCTAAATCTTTAGGAGACATGATTCAACCAGACAGTCCTTATAGTATATCTAAAAGGATTCGTAGGAATCTTAAGGGTAAGACCGAAGAAATGGTTGAGTATGACAGGACTATTGTGCCTCTACGGGTGCTAACATTAACGACAATAGATTATCGAGCAATTTTATAAAGTGTGGCTACTGAAAATCAAGCCACCTTTGAAGGAATGGTCTAACAGATGGCAACCATTCTATAACCAATGAATGAACATACTGATATGACATTTTAAAGGG
This sequence comes from Hura crepitans, assembly GCA_948208565.1. Classification (NCBI taxonomy): domain Eukaryota; kingdom Viridiplantae; phylum Streptophyta; class Magnoliopsida; order Malpighiales; family Euphorbiaceae; genus Hura; species Hura crepitans. The sequence continues at coordinate 9,914 of CANXYI010943945.1, read as the reverse complement.
TGCAACAGATGCTGACTGAAATGAATAAAAATATTGCTCAGTTAATAGCGGGCTTCCAAGGAAGGCCACCACTATATTCAAGGAGTCAAGAAGAGGTGCCTTAACTCCCTTATAACCTTGAACTGCAATTACAATATGAACAAGTTAATATCTTAGGGTGATAGGATTAACGAGGTCACTAGCCTGACTAGAGAGCATAAGGTTTACTTGTTCAAAATTAACCATAATTTCAAGGTCCATTCGGATAACCTTATGGCCAAATAAACATATATGGGTAACCCTAAGGAAACTTTATCCAATTCAGCCAGGGATTGGGCCAAGTCCCTTTTAGGCAACTACAGGGACCTGTATAACCTCAAGGATAAAAACCTTTGAGCAATTATAACCAAAACATCTAGGGATATAATAATATAGCTCAAAATAGGGTTGGTGGTCAAAATCCTCATGTTTTCAATAATCTAGTTTAACAGCCTATCCAATAGGGTATGATTAATCAAGCAAACTACTAGGCCGATTATGGGCAATTCGGACAACCAATACACATTCCAACTTACAAAAAACCATATCCTAACTAAGTCAACCAAGATTAACTATTTCTAAGAGGATATAAAATTCTTGAGTTTATGTTATTCTCAGGTGATGAGAACTTATCAAGTATTAAGCATGTCACTTGATTCACAGTCTAGTACAGTGAATCAGGGATTAACCCATTCTTGAAATTAAGGTTGTTTGGTAATTCCCTCACAAAGGCAGTATTTAGCCAGTATACTAATTTAGAGCCTAACTCTATTATGTCATGGGTAGCTCTGAAAGAGAAATTTAAAGCTGAGTTTTATAAGCCTTTAGCTAAAGTAACACTAGTTGACCTTACTAGGACATCTTAACTCTTAATAGAATTAGTCAAGAAATATATCTCAAGATTCAGAAAGACTAGGATGGCTTATCGAACGCCAATCACTAAGGTTAATTGCATTAATTTGATAATGAAGGGTTTTGCTTGCTTTTATCGTAGACATTTTAGTGGTTATAGGTTCTCTAGTCTATTCGAGCTTTCTACTCAAGCGATTAACTTCGAGCGAGTGCTGAGAGAAGAGGAGCAAAAGAAGTCTGCCTCTAAGGGAACCTATTATAAGGACTAGATTGACATATAGACCATAGAAGGCGAGGCCGATTCAAGTAACGAGGAGATATGTCTTGCCAGCCTGACTTTAAATTCTCCATACGAATGCCCAATTCTTATTAAGGCAAATCCCTTAGCAAACAAGCAAAAGAAGAAAGGGAATAGCTATATAGCCAAAGAATACTCATTTGACATAGCAAAAGCTAATAAGATTTTTGATTATTTGCTGAAGGATGGCAAGATATCATTATTAGAAGGGCATGTATTACCATCAATTGAAGAAAAACAAGGGAAAACGTATTGTAAATGGCACAACACTTGGAGGCATTCCACCAATAATTGTATTACTTTTAGGAATAAGATCCAGGAGGTGATAAATGAAAGCAAATAAAATTTCCTTCAAGGGGGAAAGCTCCAGTAGTTGATGAAAATCCTTTTTAAGTAATGCACATCAATATGGTTTAACTAAGAGGAAGGCCACTTGGTAATGGGAGACTAAAGGCATGAAGACTAGATCAATCGAGGACTAGAATTGAAATAAGAGAGAACTCAAGGTAAGAGCATCATTAATCAAATGAGGCCAATAAGGCTAAAAACTTAAAATTTAGAGACAAGCATTTAATAAACACAAAGCATCTTGAGCATCCATCATATCTAAAATAAGAGTATAATAAAAAAATATCACTCAGCTAAGCGGAAGGAAGATAGCCTGGTGAAAAGAAAGGGTTATGATAAAAGGCGACAAAAGTAGCCAACGATGTTTAGACTGAGCCCTACTAAAATTGACGAATGGGAATATCATAGACCATGACTGATAAACCATCGAACTAGTGTCTTTGATAGGCTTAAATTTTAGCATGCTCACTCAAATATGGAATGACTTATGGGTTCAAAACAAATTTTCTTTGATTAAAGAGGCCTTACAAGGACTCAAAAATAGAGATATCAAAGGCAAAATTAGCTGAAAAAACTTCAAGAGCAAATAAAATATGAAACGGAGAACTTGGAGTCAAAGAAGTAAAAGTTGGCCACTCTTAATAAGCAGTTATATAGGGTTGTCAATTATGCTAAAGATGAACCCGGCTTGAATGATGGCCTGAAAAAGGAGCTTGAAGTGAAAATTGAATCACAGGAGAATCAACTTAAGGCAAAAGCAATTCATGATAAGCCAAGTGAGAACGATCACTCTAAGAGAAAGGAGATTGCTAAGACTTCAACCAAGCAAGTATAGCTACTAAAGAAAGTAGTTAATGAGGCACGAGTAATAATAAAATGAGGACACATTAATGTTGTCACCTTGCTAGATGAGTTCATTGCAAAGTAAGGTCAAGACTCTACCTTAGATAGCGATGTGATCCATCCTGAGCAAGGAGATACAGTGATTATGCTCAAAAGACCTCCTGAATCACTTACTAAGCTTATTAAGCCACTTTACATGAAAATCGAGTTCAATGGTATTCTAGTCAATAGAGTGTCAATTGATAATGAGGCGACATCTAATATCTCACCTACTCGGATGCTTAAGCGACTAGGAATCCCTTTACATCATATGCAAAGGTTAGACATCATCATAACTGATTTTGCTAAAGGAGAAAATGACATGGATGGCTTTATTGTCATTCAGGTGAAAATCGGTTGAGTGGCTTGTGATAAAGGGTTTTATGTTGTAAATTTCAAAAGCAATTACAATGCTCTTCTTAGCCATGATTAGATTCACTCAAATCATCACATACCATTATTAATACACCGAAAGCTTATGATTTGGAGAGAGGATGGGACGGTCGAAATTATCCATGCTGACCCCAACCCTTTTGGAGGTGATATTTGCTCAGTCAAAGCTAACATGTATAGTAAGGAATCAACCTCTACCTAAGTTATGCTTAGAGATGATAGCTTTTATAGAAAGAATGGAAAGCCAATGAATAAAAAAATCAAATGAGTTATCAAGGCCAAGATCCTTAACACATGTTAGGGCCAACTAGCTGAAAATCACTGATTTGTCCAATGGAAATACCTTATTCTAAGATTGTTAATGAGGTCAAACATCTCGTTGAGCAGCATAATACATAAATCTTAGAATGCATTAAGGATTCAGAAGATGTGCCATTCAAAACAAAGATACAGATCCAGATTGATGCTTCAACTTCTCAAAACTAAGATCCACTAAAAGAGGTAAACGTGGGAACAAGTGAACTGCCTAGGTTGTTGTTCATTAGTGCTAAGCTATATCAGGATTTTGAGACTAAGCTTGTTACTTTGTTAAGAGAATACAAAAACTATTTTACTTGGGACTATCACGAGTTGCCTAGCTTAGCCTGTTCATTAGATTTATTTATAGAACCATATATGTTGAATGGTTATCTAACATAATTCCAATCATTAAAAAGAATGGAAAGATAAAAATATGTATTGATTTTAGAAATCTCATTATGATCCCAAAGGATGAGTATCCTATGCCAATAGTAGACATGTTGATTGACTCGGCTGCATGTAATGCCATTTTGAGTTTTATGGATGGCCACTCGGGTTATAATCAAATTTTTATAACTAAAGATGATGTTCATAAGATAGTATTTAGATGCCCCGAGCCAATTGGAGCCTATAAATAAGTAATGATGTTATTTGGTCTGAAGAATGCTAGAGCAACATACCAGTAAGCTATGAATACAATATTTGATGACATGATCGGCCGATCAATAGAGGTTTACATAGATGATGTGGTGGTTAAATCACAAATGGAAAATCAACATCTAGAACATTTGTGTTTTTCTTTTGAACAAATAAGATTTTACCAATTGATGAACTCGCTCAAGTGTGCTTTTGGAGTATCAGTTAGAAATTTTTTGGGCTTTTTAACACATCAAAGGGGAGTCGAGATAGATAAGAATAAAGAAAAGGCAATAATTGAGGCTCCTCCATCAAAAAGCAAGAAAGAGCTTCAACAATTGTTGGGAAAAATAAATTTTATGAGAAGATTCATTGCTAACTCAATAGGCTAATTATGCCCATGGACTGAGTTACTCAAATAAAAAAATGATCAGTTTGTTTAGACAAAAAAACACTAGAGGATTTTTTAAGAGCTTAAAGAATATTTGACTAAGCCACCTATTATAACTCTACCTTGTCTGGCTCAATCCTTAATACTTTATACTGCTGCCTCAGAAGGGTCTATTGGAGTGTTACTTGCTAAAAAACAAAATGCCAGTAAATAAGTAATTTATTACTTGAGTAGGGTGCTTAATGAGACTGAGATGAAGTATCTAGCAGTAGAGAAACTTGGCCTTGCATTATTCTATGCTTGCACTAAACTTAGATACTATATGCTACTAATAGTAGTATTTGTGGTAAGCTAAACTGATGTCATAAAATACATTCTAACTAGGCCTTTCTTAAGAAGTCATCTAAGAAAATAGGCAGTCAGCTTATCAGAGTTTGCTTTTCATTACACACCTCAGAAAGCAGTCCAAGGAGAAGCATTAGCCAATTTCTTAGCTCATTATCCTAATTTTCTAGATTGGGGGCAAGAGAAAATCAATCGAGCCGAAAGGTTAGAAATATGGCAAGTGTGGTTTGATGGGTTAAGAACGATAAGGTTGGCAGAAGCCAAAGTTCTCCTTATTGCCTTGAATGAGGATTCAACTAAAGTGTCATCTATCTTGGATTTTGATTACACCAATAACCAGGCTAAATATGAAGCCTTAATCCTTGCAATGGTGATTCTTTTACAACTGGGGCAAGAAAAGTGGTTGCTTGAGGGGATTTATTGCTTATAGTAAAGTAAGTTAACGAAGAATATAAATTTGAATCACTAATGTTGGTCACTTACTGCAATTGAGCTAGGCATCTTGCTAGAAGATTTGAGGAGTTTTAATTAGAATTTACTGAGAGAAAGGCTAATAAAGAGGCAAATGACTTGGCTTATGTTGCATTAGGTTTCCAAAATTGATTTAATGAGGTCCCAATAATTTATCAGTTAGTCAGGTCTATCATCCTAATGATGTTGGAAAGCAAGAAGTATTTAAGTTAGACATGTATGATAATTGGAGAGACGAGTATGTTAGTTATCTCAAAAACTCAGCCGTAGAAGTCAGTAAAAATGTTAGATGATATGCTTTTAAGTTTGCCTTTCTTAATAATAAGTTATTTAGGAGATGGACCGATGGTTAACTACTAAAGTGTATTCTTCACAAGGAAGATATTTTAGTAATGGCTAAAATTATGAAGGATTGGCTGGAGCACATCAATCGAGGAATATAATGAAATGGTAAGTAACAAGGCTAGGATACTATTGGCTACCATGTGAAAATGATTGCCATAATTATGCTAAAGGGTGCAAGTAATGTCAAAGATATAAACTGGTCCAGCATGTTCTAGTTGAAGAGCTTCACTCTATAGTAAAATCTTGGCCATTCAGGGGATGGGTGATTGACACAACTGGAAAAATTTATCCACCATCATCCTAAGGGCATACGTTTATCATTATGGCCACTAACTACTTCACTAAATGGATAGAGGCTACTCAAATGAACATGGTGAACTAGTAATCAATTATTAAATTTATAAAAGAGTACATCATTTTCAGGCATGGGTTACTGAAATCAATCACTACTGATTAAGGAACAATGTTCACTAGATCTAAGATAAAAACTTATGCTAAGAGACTATAGATTAAACTGATCCATTTAACACCATACTATGCTCAAGCAAATGGCCAACTGAAGCATTTAATAAGGTTTTAATTAACAATATAAAAAAGGCCATTGAGGAAAATCTAAGACCATGGCATGACATCTTGCATGAGGTTGTTTAGGAAAATAGAGTCAGTAAAAGATCGGCCATAGGTGTAAGCCCTTATGAATTAGTATATGGTCAAGTGGCCATGGTACTGATTGAGCTAACTGTGATGTCTTACCAAAGGCAACACCAGATGAAGTTGATGCTCAAAGATTATAATGAAGCTTTTTAGCAAGATCTAGAGAAGATTAATGACAAAAGGTTTCAGGCACTTAACCATCTTGAGATCCAAAAACAATGAGTAAAGAAAGCTTATAACAAGAAGGTTAAAGACAAGTGTTTAAAAAAAAGGGGGATTTAGTTTATAAGCTTATTCTTCCAATTGGTCAGAAAGAAGGAAAATGGATACCAAATTAGGAAAGACCATTCAAGATAGCCTAGTTAATAAGGAAAGGAGCCATTAAGCTATCATTCATGGATGGTAAGTTGCACAAGCGATCTTAAAGCCATACATTCCCCCTGTTTAGGATCAAGTCGACTGATCAATTTTTTACATAGAAATGTTGGCTAAAGATTATTTCTTAAGCAGTAGGTAGTAGACTTACAATAAGATTTAGCTATTTCCAGTCACCAACTGATGGTGTATATAAAAAAATTTACGGCTCGTAGTTGAGCATCTTTTAAATAGCAATTACGACTTTTAGCCCAGATAATTATATTATAGAAAGCAAATGGCAAAAAGTTCATATTCAATAGTGTTTAATATTTAGATGTTACCGAATGCCATATTCAATGAGCAACAAGTAAAAACACGAATAATACAAAGCAATTAACATAGCTAAGTAGAAACATTGTTCATATCATAATAAAATTCTAAGGCATAATGGCCAACCTACTAGTTCGACGCCCTTATAAGCAAATATCTACAATTTAAGATAACCAAGGCAATAACTTGCCTAGATAATTAGCTCGACAAGTTACATTTCACTAAGAAGGACATTAAAGAACTAGTGCATGGAAGCTTCCATATAACTTGCTTCCTTTTTAGCATTCTTCACTACTTGGTGGTTCTTGCTTATTTTTTTCCTTAGCTTCTTCTTAGGCTTGTTAAGCTGATGAATGTCGACTTTATACTTACTAGCTAATGCAAACCTTTAAGATTCTTTATTTAGTAAATGAATGACTTGATCATTTAAAGTGTTGACCTTTAGTTGAAATGCTTCTAATTGATGTTTAGTCTCTTCCAACTCAGTCTCTACTGAGCGAATGCTAGTGCTAGCTAATGAGCTCTTTAGCTTAATCTCTATTACCTCTCTTACTTGATAGTTAATTGATTCGTTAAAGTGTTCAAGTTGGTCTAACATCTCTTGGTGAATAACTAACACCACTAATGAAGAAGTTTTTAGGAAAACCATATTGTCCAAGTCACTTTTTAGTCATTCAATATTTGCTTTTTGGCTAACTGAGAGTGAAGTTCGTTGCCTTAGTTAGATAAAAACACCAAATCACTTATGAATTAGGAGAAAGAGCTCTCATCAATAAGGAAGGAAAAGTCCATAGTAGCATAGCTTTTGTGCCTCTCTAAGCAATGGAGTACTTTAGCTGGGACTCTCTGAGAAATTTCAACCCACTGAGTGTTTTCATTCATGTAAAGGTCATCCGATGTGTCACCATGATCAAACTTTAGAAGGTCCAAAAAAGCAAGGATATCAGTAGCGCTTTGATATTGGGGATTTAGGATAGCATGATAAAGAGTATTTTATAGCTGCATGGGAGTGACAATTAGTTCCTCAGTCATAGAAAAAGCTAGAGAATATTGTATTTAGATTTGAGGTGGCTCAGATAAATCCTTATAAGCATGACTTGTTACATTAGCTGAGTGACTGGAGTGTGATTTACTAGTTTCACCACTAGAGGCTCTACCAATAAACTTCGAACAAGGAACCTTCACTTTAATCTAGTGGCTGAAGTTTGTGATGTCTGTAAAAACACTAGTCAATATACATAAGTGAGCAAGGTGAAATAAGTTCACAAGGAATGATACTTACCTTTTAGACTTTTATTGGTACAATAAGATCACTGGAGCTCGAGCCATCCCTTAGAAGTGCTTCTGCAAAAATAGACAAGTTAGTGAAAGAGTGGCCAAAAACCCAGCAATTACCTTAAATTACCTTGAGGACCGATCAGGCCATAAAGGCAAAATACAATTCCACTAGGGAATTTCAAGTTGACATGCCGCGAAAATAATCCACTCTAGGTGACTTAGTGATCACATTGATCTGGATACTTACTCCTAAGCTGAATAATGCAGTAGAAATTAGGGGGCTTAAATCTTTAAAAGGTCTTTGAAAAAATCGAGTGGAAAATATAGGACATGATTAAACCATTTGAGGTATTAGTCTAGCTCTCTTTCTCTTTGGACAGCTAGAATTTCATCTTTAATAGCTTTGCATTTACATTTTATGCCTAATCAATCCTTAAAATTATATTTGAATTTAAAAAAATTTCTTAAAGTTTTGAATATCCTGAATATGCTCACCTCTGGTCTTGGGTGCCATATGTACCTACACATTAGTGGCAATATTTACACTAGTATCGTAAATACAAGTGGCTTTGATATCAATGAAAAATTAATTCTCTAGGATTCGTCTGAAGTCATGTTGAAAGTATTTCTTAACAATGAGAGACCACCATTAGTTAAAGAGTTTTGTGGTAGACTCAGCAGGTGAATGGATTTGCCATATTGAAAGTGTTAGCTTCTCTTGAAGATGTACAAATGCTTCATGGACTTTAGCCACCTAATAAATGTTAAAAGGCTTTACTCTTTCAAATGTCGTTTGGTTTAGAGACCAATAGATATGATAAAGAAGTGATTGAACAAACCCCAACTGGCAAGTGACTAGATGTGGCTAGTATTGCTCAACTCTATATTTATTGTTAAGATTATTCCCAATAAAGTTATTATATATGAGATTGCCAGCAATCATTATAGTGGCCTAAGATTCAGACCATTCAAAGGTAGCCTATTCATCAAGAGAGTGGTCTTCAAAATTAAATGATAGAGCCTAGCTCGGTCCATATTTAGCTGGAATAAATGGATGGAGTTTTTCATGTGGATGATTAGTGGTAGAGTAAAGTGATTCAAAATAGTTTAATAAGTGCTTTGACCTAACTGGCCAAGTAATTAGCCAATGAGCATAACAAGAAATCGAACCAAGTGATGGCTCAGGAGTAAGTTTAAAGTATTCTGGGAAATAAGTTGCAAACCATAAGCTTATCATCCAAAAAGGGCCAAAGGTATCTTTGAAGTTGGTATTTTCCTTATAAGGGATTAATTCATACATACCCCTATATAAAAGAGCAAGCCAATAAGGAGTAAGGTTGAGTTATTTGCCTTATACGAGTGAAATGGCCAAATTGAGATGTTCTTTGGTAACTTTTAATGAAGCAGTATAGAGGCAAAACTTGCATAGCCACAGTAGCATAAAAGCTAAATGTTCAACTTAAGATGGTGAAGAGGTTGTACCTATGTGCTTATCAATCAAACCACTATATGACTATTGCTTGAAGAAATCCTCTGGTAGGTCAATTGAGTCCACTGGTAAATGAGCATCAATTGGCTCCCCATAACAAAGTAAATTAAACATAACAACTAAGTTATAATCAATTTCAGTCATAGGTGATGCTCTAAAAATGAAAGTGTTTGTATCTTTTAACCAGAAAAGTAAAGCCACACCCAATGAGTCAGCTGGATAGGGAAGTTGGCATGTTAATAAGTAAATCATTTCATAAACTCTAGTTTTAATCCACACATCACCAAAGAATAGTTCTAAATGATCGTTCTATTAAGAAAATGTATGTGAAGGGGTTGGTCATGATCGAATGGATTTCTTAGTCCAGAATTCAAGGTCATTATTTTTAAAAAATCTAAGTGGTTTAGCATTAGAGCTGGGAGATAACCAAATGAATTCTTTTTTGACACTTAGGAATAAAGGACCTAAGGTAATGAAGTCAAAGTTAGGAAGCTCAATAAATACCTGAGAGTTAATTAAGTTGTGAG
>CANXYI010943942.1:0-14130 GCA_948208565.1 Hura crepitans | reverse complement strand
TATGTACTAACAAATATTGCTACAATAATATTTGACTTTCTTTACCAAATCAATAACATATAGACATCAAAATTCTTTACACAAGCAATGCATCTTTTATCTTTAGTTATTACTAGTTTGTATTAAACTTAAAATAAAAACTCTCATATCAAAAACTAGAAGAAACAGAGATTAAATCCTTATCTACTATCTAAACGTTGTTTTTCATATAGCCTTCACTGAATTCTTTACTAAAATCACTCTTCCTTTCAATTCTATCCCATATTCATTTTTCTTATCCCCTTAGAACTCTGTTATGGCCCTTACATGAAATAAAAAAAATGACTTTCACATTAAAAGAATGATAGATGCAAATCCAAATTTTAAATCTCCTTTTTTTATTGTGGAATTGCAATTGATTTTCTTTAAGTTCTTCACTTTAATTTGTTTAGTTCTTCATCATAGACAAGTTAATTCTTACTCTAGTTATCAAATAAACCCTATAGCTTCTAACCATTAACTTGCAGTCCTAAAGAAATCAAAGAATAACAAAGAAAGTCTCATTGTTCCTTATAACAGAATTTTATAGCAGCAACTACTATTCAGCTTCATACAATTCCTTACTCAATTCAACTTGTTCACTTTATTTCATCCCTTTATAGCCCAATGTAAACCTTTCATGAAGTAAAAAAGAAATTTAATTCATTAAAATGCAAAAATTTAATTGGTTCTAACTCCCTTTACTACTATCATCAATTTTAGCCCTCATGCTTTCATATTTTAAACCTCATTAGCCCAATTCACATTCAATCCTTTATAAATCCTTACCAATATATTTTTAAAAGTATCAAATAAATTTTCAATTCAAAGAAAATAAGAAAGAATTTATACCTATGAAGGATCAAAAGCTGAAATTCCTTATTTATTGAATAACCTTCTCTTACTATCCTTAAATTCAAGTTTAATCATCCTCAATTTCAGCTAAAATAGGTTGAATTTGAGGGAAAATATGGAATCCTAAAGTGAATTGCAAAAACTCTTGCCTTGCATGTCCCTCCACTTTTCTTGAATTCTCTGTATTCCTCTCAAATTTTCTACTGCCAACCTGACCAAAGAGGAACAATTTCATTTTTATTTTATTCTTACTTTTCCATTAAATACCTCTTCTTATTTCTATTTTTAATTACACCCTTAGTGTCCCTTTATTATCCTCATATATGCTTATAATGTCCTTATTTCTTTATTATACAATCACATAATTAAATCCTCAATTATATATATTGCCTTGAAATAATCATCATAAAATTTTCTTAATGCCTTAATATTACAATTTAATTCCAACTATGTAATTGACTCAAGAATAACTTATTTGTACAATCTTAGATGTTATAGCAAATTTATCAGTAATAGGTGCAATATTAGTCATGGCAATGATTAGGTGACAAAGGTCGCATAAAAGTTAAAGCTTTCCTTCCTTTATGAGCTTTTTCAAGCACCAAAAAAAATGATTGACTAAATTAGAGTAATATCTCCGTTAGATAGCATTGACATTAACAGTCCTTCCTAAGCTATTATTATTATTGATGTCCAAGTAGTTAAAGTTCCCAGACCATTTGAACCCCGTTTAACCCCGCTTATTCTCATTAGCCATTTTAAAATCTATGGCTATATCTTTGAATTGCTCCCAAGTTATAATACCTTTAACTATTAGCCTTATTTTCATGGAACTATATGCATTCCTAATAAACATCTTAATTTGATCAATATATCGAGCTTGTTTCTCATTTTCATTATCTTAGGCCTCTATTAATCTAAGTAGTGCAAGAAAGACTCATTGGGCTTTTGATGCACCAATTTAAGATCCTTCAAAGTAACCTCCACACTTTTTGATACAGAACCCTAAGGTTATATTAAACCTGTAACCTCAACACATAAAATTAGGTCAAATCTCAAACCATAGATCAACTTTCTCTACTAAACCCCGAATTGACAAGCAATTAAAAATGTGGATTATTAAGCAAAAAAAAATAAGCAAGAATGAATAAAGGCTACAAGAATCAATCTTAATAAGTAAATTTAATTCTTAACAAAACAAGCAAAGAAAGAAAATTTCTCACATGTATATTAAGCAAAGCCTTAAAGAATTGATTCTTGATGTTAATCTCAAAAAGCAAAGAACAATCATAGAATAAGGCTATTTATAGGCCTATTACACCATTCCTAATTCAATAAGGACAATAAAAAGTAAATAGCATGTTTGAATGACACCTCTTAACAAAGAAACAAAAATACAATAATTAAAGTTGAACTAAACTAGCCCTTATTTTTAATAATAAGAATTAAAATAAGGGATATGTTCGGTTGACTTAAAAAAAATTGGTAAACTAAATTATATAACTCAATTAATTAAAGCATAACCCAACAAGACCCTTATTTTTAATTAAAGGTTTCTAGTTTGGTTGACTCCCCAAGCCCACACATGTAAATGATGTTGACTAAATGGGCTTCTTGTGTTTCTTAGCAATTCAGCCCACTCTTAATGTCTTTAGAGCACTTAACCAATGATCTATTTAAGGCCATCCTTTGTTCCCCTATTCAGGCTATGTATAATTGTTAAGCTTCTTTTAATCTCTTGGCTCTTGTATGACTATTTGGCCTATTTGGAACTTGTAAATCATCCATCTTTGGCCCATTTGTACCCCTTTTACCTTGGCGCACTATATTTACATCAGTCCCTTACTCCCTAAAAAGATTCACCCTTGAATATGTTTCTATGTCAATAAGAGAAAAGGTTAAAAACATTAAAAGATGCTAAAACTTGAGACTCACCAAGCAAATCTATCTTATAGGCATTATCTCTAATTCATTCCAAGACATGAAATATGGCTATCTCCTCTTGGATCCAACTTAGATTGCCTTTGCTTAGGAAACCTCTGCTTATATTTTCTTAAACCCACTCTATAGGTTCAAACACCACTTGTTTTTGCCCTTTAATGGTTTTTTATGCATACATGTGATTCTTTTGCCCTTTAATTGCTTTAACTAATTTAGCCTTCCTCTTGCTATCCAAACTACTAATTTCACAAAAAGGTATAGGAACTAAATCTAGAGCAGTTAAAAGATTAAAGCCATACATGATTTTAAAAGGAAAAAGCCCATTGAAGAATGTGCAGTGTAGCTATATGCAAACTAAACAAATGGTAAAAAAAATATTTCTAAGTTTTAATATTTTTACCAACTATAGCATGCAACGTAGTTTTGAAGGTTCTATTAACCACTTTAGTTAACCCATCAATCTACGGGTGACATACGATGAAAATAACAATTTAGTACATAAGTTACCCTATTAAAATCTCCAAAAATGGCTTAAGAATTTTCCATCTCTATTTGAAACAATGGTTGTTGGCACCCTATGTAGCCAAATAATTTCTCTAAAGTAAAGACAAGTAATACTAGTTGCATCATTAGTTTTATGGCAGGCACTAAAGTGTGCCATTTTGCTAAATCAATCTAATAAAACAAATATGATATCCTTACTTTTCCTAATCCTAGGAAAACCTAACACAAAATTTATGGATATGTCAACCCAAGGTTCACTAGGTACAGGTAAAGGTGTATAAAGGCCATATGGCATAGACTTAAACTTAGCCTATTTGCATTCAATACATTTAACACAAATTCTTTCAACATTTTTTTTTTGAAATGTTAAGCTAATAAAAATGTTCAATAAGTATATCTAAAGACTTATACACCCTAAAATGACCCATTAGTCCCCCACTATATGATTCACATAAGTAAGTCCCTAATTGAACATGTAGGAATGGACAGTTGGTTCCCTCAAAATAAAGACTCCTTATGCCTATAAAACTTATTAAATATAGCATGTTTGCAAGTATTATACATATTAGCAAAGTCCATATCAGTAGCATGCATGTCTTTTAATTGCTCAAATCCTACCAACTTACTACTCAGTGAAGTGATTAAAGCATATTAATAAAGCATCAGCCATAATATTTTCCTTATATTGCTTAGAGTTAATCACATAAGGAAATACCTCAATAAACTTTACCCACCTAGGATGTTATTTGTTAAGCTTCCCTTAAGTCTTCAAGTGTTTTAATGTTTCATGGTTAGTATGTATGACAAACTCCTTAGGAAAAAGATAGTGTTGCCATATGTCTAAGGCTCTAACAACAACGTATAACTCTTCGTCATATATGGAGTACTTGAGTTTAACTCCATGCTACTCCTCACTAAGGAATGATATGTGACACTTTTCCAACATCAAAATAGCACCAATACCTATCTCAAAAGTATCACATTCACGCTCAAAAGTCTTATTAAAATTAGGTAAAACAAGAATAGATGTTAAACATAATTTATCTTTCAAAGTATTAAATGCAATTTCTTGTTCCTTATCCCATTTAAACCTAGCATCCTATTTAATAATTTCATATAACAGAGCAATAATAGATGAAAAATCTTTCACAATCCTCCTATAAAAACTAGCAAGTCCATAAGAACTTCTCACTTATATAACATTAGTAAGCGTTAGCCACTCTCGAATGGCCTTTACCTTTTTTAGATCTAACTCCACCTCTTTTGCACTCACCACAAAGCCAAGTAATACAAGATGATCAATACAAAAAAGTTCATTTCTTTATATTAGCAAACAATTTTTCCTTCCTAAGAACTTCTTTAACATGCATAATATGATCATCTAAGTTCTTGATGTAAATCAAGATAATCAAAATAAATAACAAAATTTTACTATGAAGTCATACAAAACATGGTTCATAAGTCTCAAGAAAAAGCTAAGGCATAATTAACCATTCATATAAATAATATTTTATTTTGAATGTTATTTTATCACACTTTGACTTTAGGTTCAATTTATACAAGGATAGAATTAGAATTAGAAGAAAAATGGGGAATGAAATGGATGTATAGATTGAGTAAAGTTGGTTGCTATGAACAACTAAACGAAAAATAATGAAAGGGCAAAAAGGGAATTTCATGAGAAAGTAAAGGGAAAAATTAGAAATTCACTTTTGGTGGACAAATGAAGAGAGGAACATAGGTAAAGGGGTAAGAGTATGAATTAGACATGAAAGAAACATGGAAATATGGAAAGAATAAGCTTCAAGAAATGGTCCCGGTGAATAGTGGCACCCAGGCCATGAATAGTACTTCTCGAGTGCAAGTGGAATTGACTCAACCACATGGTAGTATAAATTATGAAATGAATTATGGCATAACTTAAGAGGCAATTGAGGTTATATAAGAGGTTAAAAATCAAAAAAGAAATCTAGATTATGCTTGGGTATTAACAATAACACTTCGAGGCTGAACGAAAAATTCCCAAAAATGTGCTAAAAAAATTTGAGACTTACACATCCTAATACTAAAATCATTAAAAGAACATGAAAATCATAATGCCATAATTTATTTACAAATGGAACCATTAAAAATAAACTAGTCAAATTAAATAGAAAAAAGACAAATTCTTGAGAGAAGCATAACTTGATATTTTTGTAAGGTGCCTTTATGGTCATTGGATTAAATAGTAGCATAAAAGATCTTGGCCATCCAAAATAAATTACAATAAATAAATATAAAAAGAAAATAGGGACACGTGGGATTAATCATAATTATACATGTGTAGTTCTTTTAATCTTAACCCTTAATGTATGTGTATAAATATGGGTTTAATGTAAAATTTTCACTTAGAAAATTAGCCAACATCTTCAGATTTTCTCCTCTTTCATAACCTAAACTTTGACCCTTTTTCTTAACCTAAAATTCTTTCATTGGTCTTTGCAATATTTAATTATATAGAGTTAAATTTTAAAGAAAAGAATTATGGAAGAGATGGGTTTAACCTCAATTATAAGTGAACCATTCCTTAATATTGTTATTTTCATAGGTTATTCAAAGTATGTTAGTAAGCATTTTAATACATAATTGAGATTATATGATTAATAATATTTTTTACGAAATTATGTGAGGAAATGATTATAGAAGATAAGGGTTTAGAAAGTAGATGATAAGGATATGAAATAGAAGAGATGTAGATAAAGTTTAATGGATTGGAGCTAAAAAGAGGTATATGAATCCTGCTACCATGAATTTATGCCTATTTGAGTTTATGTAAATAATTATTTTTCCATATATTAGTTAATTGAAGGAAGGTGATAGATTAAAAATTTAGTAAGGCCTAAAAGATGTGATTTATGTCTAAGGAATTATGAAAAGAAGAATTATATTGTTAATTCCTCTTAGGGCTAAAAATATGAATATGGCAATAATATAGAGATTATAAAGTTTTAACGGTATTATGTGTTATTCGACATAAAAACCTTAGTAGTAAGATGGCTAATTAGCATAAAGGTAGAAATTTAATATGTATATGTAAATGTAACATAAGAAATGGAACTTGTACATTGATAATGTTAAAGGATATAATTTAGGGTTATAAAAGCATAAAATGGGAAATATGAGTAAATTGAAGTATAAGATGAAAATATGTTAAAGTTTTAGAAAGTACATGTAAATGTCACATAAGGACCAAAAAATTTTTATGGGTTAATTCATCATGATTATGTTGAAATAGATATAAAGAATTAGTGTATTAAAAACTAATTAATAAGAAAATAAAATTATAAGCGATATAGGCATATGGAAATAAGTATATAATCAATTAAGGATGTTACATGAGAAGTAAAAGATATATATGTATCACTTGAAACAAAAAAAATTTAATTACATGAGAAATAGAGATATGTAAATATATGTATAAATTAAGAAATTTTGATTAAAAAGAGAATTAAAGAAAATAAATAAATTAACTAGATAATATAAGAGAATTTACACTAATAAGGAAACATTTGAATTTAAATAACAAAGTTAATATAAGGTTAATTATAGAAAGAAAAATTTTATATTGATTAAGTAAATATAATTAATATTTATGCAAGTTATTATGAAGTGGTGCACTAAAATATAAATAAAAGAAAGTAATAAGAATACCTAAGAATAATAATTAATTTGAATAAATGAGATGATCAAAGTAAATGTTAAAGGTTAAATGTATAAGATAAAATGCTAAAATAGGGATAATGAAAAGTAAACAAACTAAAAGAAAATGTATAAGATATAAAAGAAAATAATATATATGTAACTAAAGGAATAAGATTTATAAATTAAGGAAGGGCCACATCAAAGAAAGGAGGAAAAGATTAAATGAGAAAAACAATTACATTTGATGTATGGAATTACATTTAAATGATCAAGATTTAATATAAATGATGATATGGTTTTTAAATTCTCAATATGAAGGGATAATTATAGAAGTTAAAATTAATGAGAAATATTAATACATGGAATAAGAAAACACATTTAAATAATTTATTATTAGATTTGTATATGATTAAAAAATTCTAAATTTCCTAATGTCGAAAATATATGTTAAAATTATAAATAAATAAGAAAATGTGAAATAAAAAGAAAATATCATTGAGACAAAAAGTCAAGAATCTATATAGAAGAAATAAAAAGAATTATATAAAAGAGATAGTAAATGATAATTTAATAAATCTACAAGTATAAACTAAAAGGAAATAAATACATAAATATATTTAAGAAAAAGATTAGATTAAATTCATAAGGAATTAATAAGAATAATGTATGTGAATACATGTATATATAGAGATGAAAGTACAAGTTATAACAAGAATAAGATTGTTTGTAAATAATAATACAAGATAAATGAAAAAAGTATTTGAATAAATATTTCAAAGGAATAAATAAACAAATAGATGTAACAAGAATATAATTGGTTACATGTGAGCATGAGATATTAAATTGTAAACGTTTATATGTACATGAAGGAAAGACTAAATCTGATAAATTTAATTGATAAGATGCCCTAATAGTCTAGACAATTACACCCTAGGATAGGTTGATGGGTCAACTAAGGAATATTTGATCGGCACTTCGGTTCTTGCATGGCTATTTATGGAGAGTTTCTCCTTGACATGTTATGGGGCCCTTACATGTTACATGGATACCTGGGTACACTATGCCTTACATGTTACATAGATTTTTGGGCACATAATGCCTCACAGGTTACTTGTTATATGGACACTTTGGTGTTTTACATGTTACATGTCCCGTTATCCTAGCATGGATAACTATTATAGGATTATTAGGGATAGAATGTAATATGAAAATGACACAAGATAATTGATAAAGTGACATAAAAGTAAAATTTACATAGACGAAATAAATACAAGGAAGATTACATTGTTTCAAATTTTAAATAAATGTATTATATGAAATAACACCGCTATGAAATGAATAAGTTACACAGATATAAGATATTACAAAGATGATAACAAATGAAATAAAATGTAAATGCTAAATGAAATTTAAATGTTATATCATAGTTTAAAAACATTTGAAAGAATAAAGTTATACTAAGAATTAATAGTAAGATTACCAAATGGCATATTATAAGTAAACCTAATTAACAATAGTTTATATATGTATACAAGAATAAGGAAAAGAGATACAAGTTAGTTATATTGAAAGAATAAAAGTAAGATTTATGGGGAAATACATAAAAGGAACATTTATAAAGGAATCTATCGAATAAAATTCTAAATGTAAGATATTACAATAAAAGGCACATGTGAATATCATATGTCATTATAAATACATAAAGTTGTGAATTTATATATAAGACACCATAGAAGACGGATAAATTATTATATGTATAACTTAAATAGTCAAATGATATTAATACGAAATGATATATGAAGATGTTGATAAAGTACAAATATAGATAAAGGACATAAAAACTAGAAAAAGTCTATATATAGAAATATCAAATAAGTATGGGATTAACATTCAAAATATTTATACATGATAAAAGCATGGGAAACAATAGAAGAAAATAGATAACTAAATGTAAAACAAAAGGCTAGATTGTATTTATAACTACTTGTAATTGTACAAGATAGAAATAATATAGTTTTAAAAATGAGTAAGACTAATGAGATGTTTATATGAACATGCAAAAAGATATTGGAAACATGAAAAGGATATAAGTAAAAGAAAATGAATACAACACATAAGTAATAGATAAGAGTACATGAATAGAAGATATAAGTAAAAAAATGATTCATTATACAACATAAACCCCAGTTATATATATGAGTACTAAGTTAACAAAATGAATTAGACATGACACTCTAATAGAGTCATCAAAATTAATTATAAAGAATATACTAGCATAATTCATAGTATTAGAATACACTAGTGAGTATTTTGCTTAGTGCATTGCTTTTTGCTTATGTGTAGGTTACAGATCGGGCTAGACAAAGCAATGGATCAAGTTTTAACAATGATTAGAGTTCACACGCTAGACGTAATTGTAAGAAGAATCCATTATGAGCATATTTGCTTATTGAAGTGATCATGCATCCACTATTATGTAAATGTTGTATAAAAAACTTTATTATGAATAATAACTTCTAATGTTATGTTAATGAATAGGATTTTATATATAAAAGTTATATCGAATAATGGTTTAAATGTTATAAATGTTATATGACATTAAAATGAATGATATGATTATGTGTGATACATGTCAATTATATGTAATTTAATATGTAAATCATTCTAGAATAACTATATAGAAATAGCTGAATATTGGATAATGGTAAATGATAAAAGAATAGTAATTGAACTGATAATATAGTTTCTTATACCTAAATCGATATATCAATTAGGCATAAAAGTGTTACATGTTTTCCATCTATCACCAAGTTTCATGCAAATTTAGTGATACCCACATTTCAAATCAATTTTAGTAAATGCACATATGTTAAATGGTCTACAAATTTTAAGTTCTTAAATAGTGCTTTTAGGCCCAAGTTGGATAGGGGAGACTTGATTTTTAAAAAGTACAATTCATGGATTATAAAAGGTTAAAATGTGAAATCGAAATAAATTCATTTTAGAGTAAAAAAATCTAAAATTAAATTCGGGTAAAGAGTAAGCAAATAAAATGAAATAGCAAATAGTATTGAGAGGCTTATAAGAATATATTAAAGAGTTAAGTAAGATTTAAGCAAATTTTAATTAAGTAACCAAACATTAATTGAGACTAAATGAAGATTAAAGAGGGACATGAGATGGTAACACATGGCTTAGATCCAAACCATTGGATTTTAATAATAAAAGAGAAAGATTTGAGGAGAGAAGATATGGGAATAGTGTCATCTTCCTCCTTAGGTTGGTCGACACATATTCTTTTCTTCTTGACTCATTTTTTGTTCAATTTTCATGAACCAATCTCTAAATTATCATCTTAAAAATATAGGGAATCAAAGGAAAAGAGTGGATATTGGTGAAAATTAAGAAAGGGATAAGTTATTAAGGACAATTAAAGTGAGGTAAGTATACTTTCTTACCTATATTATTGATATCTTGGGACATTTATGAATTTAGATTAAATTGTTGAGATTATAAGGCATTAATGGTGTCCTTTTTATGTGTATGTGAAGTCTAAATAAGTTTGGGGCCTTAGCTAAATTCAACAAAAAGAGAAAAGAGGAGTTGTAATTAATGATTAAGGAATATTATAGCAAAAGATAATTTTTAAAGCTTGTTAAAGGTAGGTGTTCTTAGACTTAACCATTTGTCTTGGAATTTCCTTAAATGTAAAAGTTAAGGATTAATAAATATGTTAAATTTAGTAAAATTGAGTTAAGGATTATAAAATTGGTTACAAAAGGAGTGCTTATACATGTTTGAATATAAAAAATCATGCATTTTGAGGTGTTAGGTGTGTATGGCCAAAACATAGTGAATGTAAAATTAGATGGAATTTTTGAAATATTTTTATATAGGCCATGGGAACATTATTCATAATAACCAAATATGCATCCTACCATTAATACTAAATAAGGGAATGTAGGGTGATTTTGTTACATAGGTTAACACACACCTGAATGTCAAGATGGAAAAATTAACCTTGTTTCTTTTATGCAAGCTAAAATTTTGTGTTATAGTTAGAATACTTTTGAAAATGTGAACTTGATTAATTCTTGAATGGTATGCATCATGGGCCAAAACATTTATGTTAAAAAATTTATAATTTCAAATTCCTATATGCTGTGAAATGTGAGTACCATAAGATAATTAAAGAAAAAGATGTGTTATGTTAGATAGTGTCTGTGATTGAAAATGAGGTAAAAAGAAAAAAATGTATATGCATGGAAGACAAATGAAATTATTCTATACGGATATTTTATAAGATTAGGCCAAAATAAAATAGTATATAGATTTGATAAAGAATTATGGTATTTTACACTTAATATGTCTTCTTAACAAGGACCTCAAATGAATGCATGCTTGCATGAGAAATAGAGAATTTCCATGTGCTTTAAAACTTGAGAACCAAGGTATGTATGTTATAAATGATGCTTAATATTGTAGTTTCACATTAAATGAATGATTTGAAATGCATTTTATGAGATTTGAGAAGATGTAAGAACATGGTTATTTTTGTATGGACATAAATGTGTCCAAAATATGTTAAATGTATGAGAAGATGATTAATTGTAATTGTAATGAAAAGTGCACACCCATTTCTTCCTAGGATTAACATGGCCATAGTATAAGTTTGGCATGCCAAATAATAGACACTAATAGATTTGCCAATCATTTGTACCTTCAGGTACCTATCATTTTATACCTTTAAGCACCTACCATTTTACACCTTCTAGTGCCTATTAGTCCCTTATTAGGGAAATCTTATGGTTTTAGGAAGAAATGGGCTTTAAAATTATAACAATATTAATAAAGAAAGAAATAAGAAATTAATTGAATTTTTTAAAGTCATGATATGCATGAGAAGTAGGCTTATGATTTTCATATGACATTAAATACATATACACACACTCACAAGTATTTAAATGTGAATACATGTATGCTAAGCTTGATATGTATGATTGTCCAAAGCCATGCTATGTGCGAAAATATAAATTGAATGTTTTGTGTAAATATACATATGTCCATTTATGCATGCGCTGCTTATACTGGCATAATTATTATTGGTATATAGGCAATAATGAACTCTAAATCTTAGCTACCACTAGAAGAGGTTGCTGGGAATAATAGTCAATGTAGTGTAGGAGATCAAGCATAACATAGGGCACCTAGACTAATTTCTTATAGGATGCTAGCATAGGCTCAAGTCATATTCCTATAGTAAGTGACTAACCTTTTAAGGTAAGTCACAGGGGCTATACCAGTACCACCTCTACCACAGCCACAACCTCCTCCACCTATGAAAATAATGAGGGAATGGCTCTATAAAAATGGGCTAAGGACTTGAAAGGGAGAAGCAAAGATGATACATTAGCAATAGAATTCTAGCTAGAAAAGAATGAGAGAATCCTAGAAGATATGCTTTACACACTGAAAAAGAAGGTTTAGGGTGTTATATCCTTGTTATATGAGGAGGCCCATAGTGGTAACTAGAGTTAAAAGACATACAGAGACTTCCCACCTTCCTTAGTAACTCACCACAAACATTTTCACCTCTTTTGTAAATAAAGATATACTAGGAGATTTTATTTCAAGAGTAACAGGAGAGAATTCATACACTTCCCCTAAAGTAGCTCACGGTGTCAAAGTATGTAAGGGAATTCTTAAAGCTGAGTAGATATACACTTGAAAAGGTGGATGATAAAAAGAATAAGTGCTGCCTCTTTAAGGATGGACTTAATGAGTCCATTAGGGTCACATCATAAGATAAGAGATAGATAACTTCACCAAGTTAGTGAATTTTGCATTGAATGTAAAATAAGCAAAGTAGAGAGAGATTAATAAGAAGGAAAGGTAGCAACATAAAAGGGGATAATCTAGTCACAACCCCTCTAGCAACAAGGTAAGACCTCTCAAACATAGTTAGTGGGATTCCATAACCCTAAATCCAATGGTGTTACTAGGGGAGATAAACACTAATAAGGACATGCTGCTAGTGCACCTATAGCTTTTTCTAGAGGATCAGCTCTTCCTTTGTGTGAACATTGTAATAAAAATCATCAAGTGCCTCACAAAATGTTATCATGAGCATGCTTTAATTGTTGTTTCATTAGTCATTTTGTGGGGGATTGTTTAGGAAATCAAATTCAAAGGCCACTGTTGCATAGACATCTACACCTAACACACATAGAGGCAAGAAGTTAAGGAGACCTAATACTCGGGGACAAGCACAAATAACTACCTTAGGGATAATAGATAAGCCCACTAAGAGAAAAACACCTTCCTAGTATATGCTATGAGGGGTAGAGAGGAGCGAGATGCACCTAATGTTATAATTGATAAATTATCTTTTCTTTATCTGATATATTTGCTCTTATTGACTGTAGCTTTACACATTCATACATCTTCACACATCCATCTAAAAATGGTGGCTTACATATTTAGGTATTAGCACATGAGGTTTTAGTGATAAATCCTATAGAGAAAAGTGTTTCTATTAATAAGGTTTATAAGAATTGTCTAGTAGTGCTTAGAGATAAGGAGTTTCTAGCTAATCCTATAGTTACCTTTTTATGAATTTGATATGATCTTAGGTATGGATTAGCTCCCTAAAAACCAAGCCATAGTTGATTATGAAAAGAGAAGTGTTACCTTTAAAACTTCTGAGGGTAAAGAAGTCTTTATTTTTAGGGTTAGAACTAATTAATTATGTAATGTGATATCAGTGATAGTAGCTAGGGGATTGATAAGAAAAGGATATGCAGTTTTCCTTACTCATGTAATAAACATAAGGATTAAGGGTTTTGGTATTGAGAGCATACCTATGGTTAGGGAGTTTCCTGATATGTTCCTTAAGGAACTTCCTTGTTAACTACCCAAAAGAGATAAGGAGTTTAACATTAAGACTTTGCTTGGCACTACTCCTATCTCTATAGCACCTTATATGATGACTCTTACAAAGTTGAAAGAACTCAAGTTATAATTACAAAGGTTACTTGATAAAGGGTTTATTAGACCTAGTCTATCAACTTGGGGAGCTCATATACTCTTTGTTAAAAAGAAGGATGCTTTTTTAAGGCTTTGCATTAATTA